>JZKD02S0010019.1:156874-172865 GCA_000966675.3 Picea glauca
TGATGCTTTCTTTCGAGAGTGTTTTATCAGTGGCCTCAAGGAGGATATTAGGGCCCATGTCCTCATGGCTCGACCTATGACTTGGGTGGAGGCTACCAAAAAAGCTAAAGAAGCAAAACAAATTGTTTCCTCTCAAAACCATAAGCCTTCCTTTATCCCGCGCCCTAAACCAGTAAACCCCACTACACCCTCCGCCCCATTACAAATCCAAAAATTGACCAGGGTTGAAATGGTTGAACGCCAACTCAAAGGCCTCTGTTATAATTGTGATGACAAATATTTCCCAGGCCACAAATGTAAGGAACAAAAGCTCTTTATGGCCATCTCTGAGGATATTCAAGAAGAAGATGTTGACACTCCCCCTGTGCCCGAGTCACCAGGAATCTCTGACATAATCCCTCCCTTTGACCCTCCCGAAGTGGAACCAATTATTTCCCTCAATGCTCTTACCGGCTTCTCTGCCCCCCAAACCCTCAAGTTAATCGGTTACATCAAGCAACGAAAGGTCATCATTCTGGTTGATAGTGGCAGCACCCACAATTTTATTCATCGCTGCATTGACCAAGAAACCCATTGCTACATCTATGTTGTCAACAATTTCCAAATCATGATTGCCAATGGTGGTTCTATGAAATGTGGAGGGAGCTGTGAAAATGTGTGTCTCCAAATAGGTGACTACCACCTCAAATCCCATATGTTTGCTATTGACATGGGCGGTTGCGACATTGTGTTGGGTGCAAACTAGATAAGGACTTTGTGTCCCATTCTCATGGATTTTCATAACTTAACCATGCAATTCGACCAAGGAGGCCACCAATATAAATTTCAAGGTATCACTGTTGGTTCATCTGAGATCATCAGTTCTCATCGCATCGAAAAACTTCTCAAAAAAGGTCATTCGGGTGTCATTGCCAAACTCCATGCCATACAAGCCACAGAGACACCACCAGTGCCCCAAGACCTCCAAGCCCGCCTTTCTAAACATCAAACAGTATTTTCCACTCCCCAAGGACTCCCCCCTTCCCTTGGTGTCCATGATCATTCCATTCCCCTTGTCCCAGGAATCCTTCCCCCCAATATACGTCCATATCGCCACCCCTTTGTACAAAAAAATGAAATTGAAAAAATGGTCCAAGAACTCCTTACTGTCGGAGTCATCCTTCCTAGTACGAGCCCTTACTCCTCTCCAGTCGTCATGGTACTGAAGAAAGAAGGTTCTTGGAGAATGTGTCCTGACTTCCGTTCTCTCAACAAACTAACCATCAAAGATAAATTTCCCATTCCTGTCATTGATGACCTTCTGGATGAATTGAGTGGTGCCCAATTCTTTACCAAACTTGATCTTTGCTCGGGCTATCACCAGATACGCATGAAAGAGGCCGACATTCCCAAGATTTCCTTTCGCACTCATGAGGGCCACTATGAGTTTTTGGTCATGCCCTTTGGCTTGTGTAACGCCCCCTCCACCTTCCAGAGCCTCATGAACCATGTCTTCTGCCCTTTTCTCCATCATTTTGTCTTAGTTTTCTTTGATGATATCCTCATATATAGAAAAAACCTGGACAGACCATCTTAATCATGTGGATCAAGTTCTCTGCCTACCATCTCAGCACCAACTTTTCCTGAAACAGTCCAAATGTTCTTTTGGTGCCTCCGAAGTAGAATACTTGGGTCATCTGGTGGGAAAGGATGGTGTCAGGGTGGGCCCGAGAAAGATTGAAGCTATGCAAGACTGGCCACACCCAAAGACTCTTAAAATATTGTGTGGATTTTTGGGCCTCACAGGGTATTATCGCAAGTTTGTTAAGAACTATGGAAATATTGTAGCACCTCTCACGGCTCTCCTCAAAAAGAACTCTTTCACTTGGACTCCAGCAGCTACTCAAGCTTTTCAAACCTTGAAGACGGCCATGTGCACCACTCTGGTTCTGGCCCTTCTCGATTTCACAAAGACTTTTGTGTTAGAATGTGACGCCTCAGGGAAAGGAATTGGTGTTGTCCTTATGCAAGAGGGTCAACCTTTGGCCTTCACTAGCAAGCAACTGTCTGAAAATAATCTGGGCAAACCCATTTATGAAAAACAAATGTTGGCGATTCTGCATGCCGTTGAGTTGTGGCGTCCGTATCTCTTGGGGAAACGCTTCCAAATTAAGACAAACCATCAAAGCCTCAAGTACTTTCTGGAACAACGCATTTCCTCCCAGGAACAACAAAAATGGGTGACTAATCTCTTTGGATATGAATATGAGATCATTTACAAGAAGGGCAAAGACAATGTCATGGCGGATGCACTGTCCCGAAAATATAAAGACGAAGGATCTCTTTTTTCTCTTTCCTTCATTGTACCTGATTGGCTCCAAGATGTGCGCCAGGAATGGCTTCAAGATCCCAAAAGTTCGCATATGATCCAACAACTACAGAACAAGGCTCTGGCTCCCCTAGGATACTCCTGGCTCTAGGATGAGCTTCAATACAAAGGTCACTTGTATTTAAGTAAACAATCCAAGCTCAAATCCACGATGCTTTATGAGCTACATGCTACACCCACAACGGGGCACTCAGGGTTCACCAAAACATATGACCGAGTCAAATGCTCTTTTTTCTAGGATGGTAAGAAACAGGACATCCGTAAGTTTGTCGCTGAATGTGAGGTGTGTCAATGCAACAAGGGAGAAACAATCAAATCTCCAGGCACCCTCCAACCGCTTTCAATTTCCCCTGCTATTTGGAAGGATATCTCTATGGAATTTATTACAGGCTTACCCAAATCGGGGAATAAATCATTCATAATGGTGGTGGTGGATCGCCTCTCCAAGTATGCTCATTTTTGCGCTCTTTCCCACCCATTTACTGCATCCACGGTGGCTCAAATTTTCATGGACCAGGTCTTCAAGCTGCATGGCATGCCACACTCTATTGTTTCTGATCGAGACCCAACTTTCACAAGCAATTTTTGGAAAGAATTGTTTAAGCTACAAGGCACACAATTGCATCTCAGCTCAGCTTATCATCCCCAAATGAATGGTCAAACGGAAGTTGTCAACACGTGTTTGGAAGCATATCTGAGGTGCTTTGCCTCTGAAAAACAACACTAGTGGGCTCAATGGTTACCCCTCACCGAATGGTGGTACAACACTACATACCATACAACCACTCACATGACTCCCTTTGAAGCAGTATATGGACAGAGCCACCTTCAGTTCTCTCATACTTACCGGGTACCTCGAAGGTCCAGGCGGTTGACCAAGCACTTATAGTTTGAGAGGACATCCTTCGTACCCTTAAAGAGAACTTGGTCATGGCACAGAATAGAATGAAGAAGCAAGAAGATCAAGGTCACTCTGAATGTCAATTTGCAGAAGGGGATCAGGTGTTTCTGAGACTGCAACCATATAAGCAAACTTCCCTCAAGGCCGAGCATTGTCAGAAGCTACACCCAAATTCTATGGCCCTTACACAGTTCTCAAGCATGTGGGACAAGTCACATATCAGTTAGCACTGCCCAGTCAGTCGAAGCTACATCTTGTTTTTCATGTTTCATGCTTGAAGAAGGTGATTGGAACTAGGTGCCAAATTCAAACCAGCCTTCCAGAGTTAGCTGAAGAAGGCTCTATTTGGCTATAGCCAGAAGCAGTGTTGGACCAGCGTGAGTGTCGCTTGCATCAGATAACCATCAAGGAAGTGCTAGTACAGTCGAAAGACATGACTCCAGCAGATGCAACTTGGGAACCAGCTACCATTCTGCAACATTTTCCACATCTCAAACCTTGAGGACAAGGCTATTTTTAAGTTGGCGGACATGTTAAGGTCCTAACCCGCACATTGGTAGATCAATGTATTCGGATGTAATAAAGGTCAATATTAATAAGGCCTTTTAATAAAATAGAATAAGGTGGATGTAAGAAGACCTAATAGAAGCTTCCGCTTCTAGGAGGAGCTTCCTCTAGATGTTTCTCTTAATAGACATATTTAGTATAAATAAGAGGCAAGGGTATGAGAACCCTAGCTTGGAGATTATTGTAACAGAGCGCTACTCGACTAGAGGTTGCCCCCTCGAAGAGGCCTATGAACATTGCTTTCTGAATCAAGTGATTTTCTATTGCTATTTCGTGTATCATTTCTGTGTATTGTGAAGATTATGCTGGATATTTTACTGTTATTCTGCAATTTCTAGCATTTTATTTCTGTTCTGTATATTTTATATATCTAGTATCTTTCACTGATACGGTTGTTGTTGTTGTGGAGGCCAAGGAGTCCACATTGACGGATCAACAAAGGGTGGGTTAGTTTGTTGCATGGGTGGGTAATTCATTTGATTTAGGTATTGCATTTTATTATAGGGAGGGTAATTCATTTGATTAAAGGAAGGATAGGTATTCCAACGATTAGAAGATGTAAATGGCATGTTAAGATTTATACCTTGTCCCCGCGGTTTCCATTGCCTTCTTTGTGTCAACAGATAGACAGCTTTATCTTATTCATCAGTTGGTTGTAATGGTGCCTTGATCCATGGTAAAGAAGGATATTGTTGAGTTTCATGATCTTTATCACAGATGGTGCAGATTGTTTTTTTGTCCAATGGGCATTCCCTTCGTGGGTGCTTGTCTATGCATTTAGAACAAAAGATGGACAGAGTTGCTTCTACTTCGGCTTGTTTCTTTTGAATTTGTAGTGTGTCAATTTGTGAGGCAAAAGAGATTAACATTTCAGTTTTAAAAACTTCAAGTAAATTACCTATTTCGGCTCTTGTTGCTCCCCCACTGGCTGATTTTTGAACTCTTGAAAATGTGGTATCCCTGCTATTTGATCTATTTCTTGAAGCTCCTCTTGAACATCTTTTACATAGGTTAACAATTTCATCGTATGATTCTTTAGATATGTCCCCTTTTCCAAACATATTCAGCATATCTAGACAGTCATCCCTTACTCCTTTTAATAATATTGTTTTAAGAATATCTTTACTTACATCGTGGTGACTGGATCTTTGTAGATTATATTGTATCCTTTCTACAAAGTCCTCTAGATTTTCATCCTCTTTCTGTATCATCTTAAATAATTCTTCCCTTTTTTCTCTTGTTCGGAAATAGTCCTAGTATTTATGCAGGAATTTCTGTTTCATTTGGTCCCATGTTGTGATTACATGGCCTCCAATAATCATGAACCATCTTAGTGCATTTCCTTTCAATGTTGCTGGAAATATATTTAATTTTTTATCATTGGAAATGTAATCATAACTTCTGCATAATATGTCAAACTCAAAAAGGAATTCATCAGGATCCTCTGAAGAAAAACCATGAAAGTTAGGTAGTGCTAAGAGTGGAATTTTCTTCATGGGTGCTACCCCTCTAGGAAGATCACCAATAGGAAATCCTAATGTGGAAAAAGAGTTTTCATCATTTACCTCTCTTTCAGGACCTGCCTGTTCTTCATGATGTAATTCTTCATTGTACTCATCCATGTTTTCTTCTGTTTTCTCCCCTACTGTGCTTGCTCTGTCCTCAATGTTTCCTGCTAGTTTCTCGACTATCTCAGGACTCAAAACCTCTTTCCCTGTTTCAAAGTTTGCTTGAAATGAAGGTTGGGATTTTGGTTTCTGAGAGTTTGGTCGTTGAGCAACAGATTCAGACTTTGATATAATCTCGTTAATATAAGTCTTTCTTCTTCCCCTTCCTCTGCCCCTTCCACCTGTAGGGTCAGTGTCTTTGGGGTCTTTGCGTCCTCTCATGCAATCTTTGTATCTGAAAAATCATAAGTTCTTTTGAAATCTATAATTACCTTCCCCGGTAATGGCGCCAAAATGTTGGTTACTATAATTGCTTATTTAACTAAACAATCAAGTGCTACATAAATTTTCAACCCAGGGAAGTCTGTTTATTTCAAAGGTAATCACGCACTGTATATGCTCAATCTCAAAAGCAATCTAGAGTTGTAGTAGAAATACATTAATCACACTTTGCCTTGAACAAATTGAAGTTCTACTTTGAATTACAGGAAAGCAACCTACCTATTGCAGAGTTCAAAGTTTAAAGAAATAATTATCTAAAGAATCATGGATTACATTTAAGAAAATAACAACAAGATGTTGCAAAAGGAAATACCAACTATTCTGTAACAGAGAACATGACCCTATTCCCCAAGCAGGAATCTTCAGCACCTGTTTCCGATCATCACACTTTCATGAACTCATTGCTAACTGAAATGATTGACACACACTGAAGGCTAGCTATCTCTTAACAGAGAACATGACCATATTCCCCAAGAAGGAATCTTCATAACCTATCCCCGATTATCATTCTTTCATAAATTCACCAAACAAGATTTCTAACTAGAATGATTAACAGTTACCCAAGCATGAATTATATGAAAACAATGTAACAACCAGTAAAGCAGAGTTTCAACAAGACAGAGCTCAGTAAAGTAGTGTTTCAGCAAAATAGAATTTAATCAAGGCATGAACAGAAATAACACTAACACACTACAGAGATAACGGGTGAATCTTGTGAAGAAGGTGGGCCCTCCCTTCTTACAAGATTCCCCTGAAACGAAAGGAACTAGAGAGAAATGCTCATAACAATCTTTTATTCATCTGTCAACTGTGTCATATTACAATATGAAGTAAAACACATCCTTCTCTATAAATCCTTTCTTAGCTAAAAAGAAGATCCTCTCTAATGATGATTTCCTCTTATTTAAAGAGGGTAATCCCCTTGATACAATTTTGATCATCAAATTACATGTGCGCATCGGAATCCTATTCTTAGTCAGATCAAATCTCTATACTGGAGTAGGATATCCTAGTCTCCCGTAATAGAATGCTATTACAATAGTTGAAAAGGTGTTGAGTGAGGTGTTTTTGTTGTGGTTGGAGTAATAGCTTCCATATTTATCTTCTTGTTACTGTCGTTGTATGTTGTTTCAGCATTGCAAATCATGGGTTGTTTCAGCAACGGGATTTGCATTCTGACTATTTCAACAACGTGGTCTCACGCAGCAGTGATGGTTAATTCTGGCTCAAGGTGCAGATGTTGTGGTCAGTGTAACAGCTTTGTGTTGTTGTTTCAGCATTCGTAGGCCACAGAGAGTGTAACAACTTTTGTGTGAGTTTTTGTTTCAGCATCGTAGACCATGGAGAGTGTAGCAGCTTCTTCTTGTGTGAGTTGTTGTTTCAACATCGTAGACCACGGAGAGTGTAACATCTTCTTCTGTGTGAGTTGTTGTTTCAGCATTGTAGACCACAGAGAGTGTAACAGCTTCTTCTGTGTGAGTTGTTGTTTCAGCATCGTTGACCACATATTGTTTCAGCCACAGGGTTTGTGTGCTTTAACTATTTCAGCAACATGCCTCAATGCTAATCTGCAGTTCGAACTATTTCAGCACTTATATATTTCTGATCAACGATTAAGTATGAGAGTAATGTAAAATTATATGCAAAACAAATTAAACATATAGTAAAGAGAAGAGACGTTATATACCTTTGGAGAGATAGGGTAAGGTGATAATATAAGTTTAAATGTGAGTGGAAAAAGGGTGTAATGGTAGAAAAATGTGTGAGCAAAAAGATACATTGTAGGGTCCTAACAATTACGAGGTCAACGATCGAGTCTTCTTGCATGTTAAACCGCATAAGAGTTCGATCAAGTTTGAGAAGGGAGATAAACTCTCTCCTAGGTTCATGGGCCCTTTTGAGATTATGGAGAGAAAGGGGCCCATGGTCTATCGACTAGCCTTGCCTGATTCTTTGAGGTGTATGCACGATGTTTTTCATGTATCTATTTTGAGACATTATATTAGTGATCCTACACATGTTATTGACATGAATTCCTTGCAGGTATAGAACGAGGGGGCACTCACGGCTGAGTCGTTCCGCATGTTGGATCATCATGTTCGAAAACTACGATGTCGAATGGTAGATCATGTCAAGTTCTAGTGGGACAATTATAGTCTACACTCGGTGACCTAGGTGGACACATATGATATGCGCCAACAGTTTCCATTTTTGTTTGATAGATAGACATATGATACTATGATACACTTTATTTCAGCATATATATTGTGAAACTTTGAGACAAAGTTTTGACCAAGAGGGGGTGTATGTAACATCCCTCTCTGGCGCACTGAGAGAAATTTTTCTTTGAGGACACTTTCAAACAAGTGATCCGGATTATTATCCTATTAAAACTTTTGATTTTGATTATGAGGCGTTATGGGATGAGGACATGTTTTTTTGCCTCGACATAGACAGGTGCTATTGAATTTTCTTTACTGAGTGTGCAAGATTATGGACCTAGAGGATACCGAGGCATCGATGGAACCCCTTGGAATCTAGGTTGAGTGAGGGAGTGTACCATTGGGGTTTGATTATTTCACTGTGATTTTAGTTCTTCTTAGAGGATATGATATGGATATGTGATGACATTATTTGTTCATGATGCAGGCTGACAATAGCTTGCTGACCAGAATCACATATGTAGTAAAGGGGTCATGCATGACTACCAGATATGTTGAGGGAGAGGTGTGGACAATAGCCCTGCCATAGCCTACTAGCACTCCCACCGTGGCTCGAACTATAGGTTAACGATTACCTAGTTTAAGAGGACCCACGATGCCGTGAGGGAAGACTGTGACAGTCGCTCACAATGATTCTAAGGGGTGCGCAATAAGGCGTGGGATTTATTCCTTAGAGGCCCTTAGTCTCCGACAGGTTCACCTTTCGGAGTGTTGACTGTAGAGGTTATTGATGTCTACCAAGTTAGTCAAGAGACGAGTGGCACCCTTGGACCACGTAGTGCATCCTGAAGGGCACGTCGCATGAGGGAACAAATGAGGCAAGTAGCACCCTTGGAGCACCTAGTATATCCTGAAGGGCAAGTCGCATTGTTGATGATAGAGGGATGAACCTAGATGGCCTTAGGATGAATAACGTGTTAAGTTTTTTTTAAAACAATTTCCCTAATTAAATGTCGCCCAGTACGAAATTTAAGGTCTAAGTCTAAATTATGCTAGTGGTAAAATTTTGTCTTCTATAAAAAATAATAAAAATAATAAAAATAAAAACAACTTAAATAATAATTATGATCTTCGTTAAATATTGTAACATGAAGGGAGTAAGAAATTTAATTTATTCATAAAAAGAAAAAATATGTTGAAATAAAATGTAAAAAGGGAATAAATTGTTTTATCTTTTTGATAATTTAAAATATACTAATTAATTGATAAAAGGGAAAAGGGGTTAAATTCTACTCCTGCCTTTTTGAGTTCTAATTAAAAAGGGGAAAGAGGGAAAATAATTTTTTTTAGGAAACTAGGAAAAGAGGTAACATAAAAAGGGAAAAAGGGTAACTTAAGGGAAAAAATGGAAAGTCAAACTTAGTAAAGAATCTACCATTTAAGAGCTTTCTAATTTAAACTGAACTAGAAATTTAATAAAAGGGAAAGTTATTAAAACCTGTTAGAGAATTTGGGGACACCTAGGAGTGATTATAGGAGTAACTCTAGGTGGGTGAGGAAAATAAAGATAATTAATTAATTAAAGAAATTAATTTATGGAGGAATGAAGGGGATGGGTGACACTGGTACAGAGAGGAATTTTTAGGAATTTAATTATAAAAACTTAATTAAAAGAGAATTTTTGGAAAGTAAGGAACCACGAAACTCTATATAATGAAGGGAGGTGATGGATGTTTGATCATATTCTATTTGCGTAACGTTACACTGTAGAAATATCTACTTGACTGATTTGCTGGTGGGAGTTGGGATACCCAGCTCGGAGAGGAGTGGTAGCTTGGCCTTGCGAGGCGAGATGAGAGCTAGTCGAAATATCTTGATAGTGTGTGTGGCCCCTTTGCGTCTCGGGGGGCTAAGGGGGAAGAAGAGTACCCCTAGCATTGACTGGGAGGTACCAATGAAGTCTCGACGGTCGGCGAGCAAGATTTGCACGAAGTGAGCGGGACGTCATTCGGGGCAGGTGATCAGGCAACAATATGCTCTCTTCATTTCTGTTTGGTAGATGGTATTAGGACTTATGCTTGGATCTTCTTGTTTATTGGAAAAGTAAACTGATGTCTTTTAACTTGATGACGGAAACTTTCCTTAGCCTAGCTTGATGGTTGTTGTCTCCCATGGCCTTTGTTTTTCTGCATGTCTATACCTCCTTGCTGTGTGGAGTGTGATTTTCTTGGTTGTTTAGCCTTTGTCCCTAGCTCACCAGTCCTCGCCTGAGAAGTCATCCAGGAGCCTGATCTACAATCGTTGCCTTAGCGTTAAAAGACCTATGGATCTCAACGACCTTCTTTTCTGTGCGAGGATGGTGAAGTGAAGGATGAACCCATCCGTCGGCTATCTCTGTTGTTGTCCTTGACAGTTTGTTGTCTTGCGCCTTTTAGCAAATTTCTCTCTGTGTATGGAACTCTTGTGTAGA
Source organism: Picea glauca (assembly GCA_000966675.3). Taxonomy (NCBI): domain Eukaryota; kingdom Viridiplantae; phylum Streptophyta; class Pinopsida; order Pinales; family Pinaceae; genus Picea; species Picea glauca. Next base: position 167,292 of record JZKD02S0010019.1, read on the forward strand.
GTTGGTTATCCCTTTGGATCCTTGCGTTCTCTTACTATTGGCTGCAATTTTTATTGGTGTCTTGTTAAAGTAAAAGATCTAATTTCAATCGAAAAAACTTTGTTGGTATCCTGGTAATGTAAAAGTTTTAAATTAATTATGCGTTGAACCATGTATTGGCTGTGATGTTTTCTCGATGTTTAGTATGGCGTGTTGACTGTGTAACGTATTCTCTGCATTAGAATGGTGTAAGTGATTGCCCATGAATTAATTTAAATTTAAATGTGACTGTGTACTGTGGGTCACCATGAAATCACTGGTGGAGTGTTCTCTGTGTCCCTAAAGTCACCCAAGTTCATCACCCGAAGCTTTTAATTAGACCCTTATCCTGTTCACTGTCACGGATTTATATTTACTCAGGTTTTTGTAGACTTAACGCCCTTGAATTGTGACTCTCAACCATTGCCCATTGTTTTTAATGCACGCGTTTTTGTTGAATCGTTCACTGGGTTACGGTAGAATGCACCCATGAATTCATCTTTTAATTCAGGAAATCACTCATTGAAATGACCACAGTTGGGGATAAAAAATTGGACTGTGTGCATGCGTTTTTCTTTTCCCACTTGTTGGAATGCGATTTTACCCTTCCTCTGCGTGAATTTGTTGAGAATTTTGTGGATAAACTTTTAGTGTTGTTGAAGTCTTCTCTCGTTTATGATAGCTGGGTGTTGCCATCATTTTGACTGGAATCGTGCCTGCTAGATAGTTGCAATTCGCCCAAAGCCTTGACGTCTGCTCTCGTTTTTAATTGTTGGGTGTTTTCCTTTTAGAGACTGAAATCATGCCTGGTGGGTAGCTGGCATTTCTCCCAAACATATGATGTCTGCTTCGTTTTATTTTTTTTGGGCGACCTGCCACTCATCAACGCATCTTCATGTCTCATGCACGCCTTGTCTTGACCACCCTGCCCTTTGTCTGTAATTTTTTTTATGACTCTTGGCATGTTAATCCTATACCTTGAAACATTTTTTTTTTTTACTCTGAGATTTGGTCCTGATAATCGCTTATTGAAGGCTAGGCTAGTTGTCTTGTTAGTTGCTACAGTTTTTAGCCATGTTAGTTGCATTGTTAATGATAAATTAATTACCTTATTATTTGCCAGAATAATTGCTACAACACTGGAATGGTCAACAAATTCTTGCTTGATTGATTAAATAGCCACTAGTTGCCTAAATGGCTGACTTCACTTTTTAACCTGTAATGACATCAGTCTAGGCTGCCAGCTTGCTTCAGTGTTTATGCCCTGAGTTTTACCCTTACCTAGCAGTGACTCTTTTGAGATAATAAATGCTTCATGGCAGTAAATCCCTTAGGTACATGGCCTTGGTCTCTCGTAGATTGTTATGGCGTTATGGAACTTACACTTCTTAGCTGATTTCTTTATTGTTGAAGGCAACTGTAATTTTGGTACTTAGAATAAAGATAGACACATGTAGAAAATATTGAGATAATAAATGCTTAGTTGTTGCTTCTGACCTTGACGATGCAAAGTTGTTATTGCTATATTAAATGATTGGTTAATTGTCATGTTTATATGCCCTGTTAACTACTTATTATTGTTTTAGTGGTAGCATTCCACATCAAGATTGTTGCTATTGTTATTTAGTTAATGGCCAGATGGTGTGTTAGACGTTAAGTCATTAATAGCATGTTAATCTCAAACATTGTAGTTGATATAGCGAATATTGTTAATATTTTGGCAATTGCTAAGGTTAAATCGTATTAATGTTAGATTATAATTGTAGTTAGTGTATAAATCATGATTTATACTTGCTAGCTTGGTTGATTTTGATGTCAAAATTAGAATTGCCAATTGTTGACTAGTTGTAATTTAGACTTACTAACTTGTTTTCTTTTAAAGGTTAAAATAGACTCGCAAAAAGTTGAATAATTGTGAAGTAACCAAATTGAACTTTATCTTATGACAAGTAACTATGAACAGAGGTGGAAGAAAATGTAGGGGTAGTATTGGTAGGGTATAATCTACACCTCCTCACAACAACCTACATAGGAAAATTCATCACCTAGAAAGGAGGAGCATGTTCTAGAACCAGAACACATTTCTTCCAATGAAGTAATGAACATGATGAGGTAATTCCAGAGAATGTTTGATGCATTAATGAATACATTATCAAAGGAATCAGTAGAATTATACACTTCTATCAAAGGATCACAAAATCCTTCCAACAATCACATGCATAGAGAGTTACAAAAAGTGAATTTCCTAAAGTTTTTGGGATCTACTTATGGATAGACTATCGAGTCTTGGTTTAATAAAAATTACATTTGTTTTTCCCTAAGGGATTAAACATCAAAACTGAAGATTCACATGTGTATCTTCCAACTGTAGGGAGGTTCTATATTGTGGTGGAAGACTCTTCTTTCATAGTTGAGGAAGGACACATCGAATATTTTATGGGAATATTTTGAGGAGTGTTTGCAAGAATTCTACCTATATGTTGTATCCTTAATTTCCACCTTATAGGCCAAAGATAAGTTGATAAGAAGATCAGAGCGAAAGTACATGCCATGCTTGATATTTGGGCCCTTTTTGGAGGTCATTGCGGGTCTCATATGGGACAACACGCGATGATCGTCACACATAATCAATAGCTCAATATATGATGACCCTTGAAGATTCTAGAATCGAGTAGTTATGAAGAGATAGGGAAGGAATGAGTTGTATATTCATGGTATGATCCTTGGAAATCACATCATTCAAGTCTCTACTAGTCTCTAGGGTATCTAGAAGCTCTCCCAAGCCTCTTCTAGGGATCTATATAAAAAAAGGAAAGTATTGAGAAAGAAGGAAGAACCATTGGTAGCTTTATGTTGTCCATTTGTAGAAGAGCTATTCTTATCACATCCAAAAATCAAAAGTCCCTAGCCTGATCAAGAAGCCAAGGAGGAGCAAGGAGAAAAGATTCAAGGGACAATGGAATCATCATCAAAGGTATGATCTTGACGTGAGTTATCTATAATCATTAATATATTATCAGATTTCCCCAAATTATTTGTGTCGGATTCATGAATGGTTTTTATTTGATTTTATGAACGACAAATAAAGTTAGGTCTGAGGTATATTAATGACTTCTAACACTAGGAGAAGAATTAGATTGTTTTTGTTTGTTTCTTATGTGGAGGAAGCAAGTTCCAGGAGCTAGAGCTTCAATTTAGGAGCTGCAATAGCGACGATACACAAAAACAAACTTCAAGAATAAGGTATGCTAATCTATCCTATATTGGTGTAAAAAGAGATTGCATTCTATAGATATAGGAAACCATAGAAATCTATCCTTCATTTTTTCTAGTATTAATAGGAATATTCTAGGGACATCTTATTGTTTAGTCAGTGAGATCCTTATGAGATTTATCACATAAAAAAAACTAGTGACCATATTGGGGAAGAATATTCTCTAGTTTGAGTTTCTTTGCCAATCCTTTCCTCTCCTTTTTTTTTTATTTAATTTTGTTTTTCTTCCATTCATTCCTCCAAATCTTAGATCCATTAGATTTGATCATATCCATCCTTCCCTAAAAAAATAATTTTTTTCTACATCATCAAGGGTTGCAACACAATAGTCACGCGATGATCATCACTTGTTGACTCACATGTGTCATGTGACGACCTGTGAAAAATGTTGGAATATTCATCAATACTAAGAGGGAGGAGTATTGAGCACTTTTTACCACTTTTAATCAAAACATGTAATCATAAACTTCTCAATCAGTTATAACTTATGATTGCATTTATCATATCATAAACATATAACCATAAAAAATGTGTCACATCATAACAACAAATACATACGCTTACATGGAAACTGAAATGGGAGAAAAAACAAAATGCTTTCTTATATATCAAAATATTAAATTCATAGGAACCAACAACTTCCAAATTATCCAGCATCAGAGACTTCAATCTCCTACCTTGCACCACACTGTCTCCCTGAAATATAAATGGAGACTTAAACTATCATCGAAACTATCACTCATAATCAACATGTCACCGATAATGAACCTATCATTGTCAATGATATTGATACATCATTATAAACAACAACTTAAACTCATATCTAGATCTCCAAGAATGTCCTCAAAATCATGTCCTCTAAATCACCACGTGCTTTCTAATAAAGAGGCACTCACTTAGTAATAAATAGAGTATAGTAGGAGATGAATTTTTGGGAGAGGGGAAATAGCTCAATCGGTTAGAGTGTTGTTTTGTCACGGAAGAGTGTTTTGGTGGTAATGCGAGCTACACATATTGGGAACCTTTACAAGATAAATGAGAGTACTACGATAAATGAAGCAGTGGTGGTAGCTAAAGAAGCAAATGAATCTACTCATTTATGATATCATTGACGTGGACAAATGAGTGAGGAATGCATAAATTTACTTATAGATTGTAAGTTACTTCCATATTTATAATATTTGAATTTGAATTTCTGCAAGAATTGTGTTTTTTGAAAGCAATGTATATATAAGTTCAAAACATGTAGTTAGACAAGTAAGGGAATTGTAGATTACATTCACTCAAATTTTTTGGGAGACATCCCTTACAATTTATTTTAAAATATCTGTATACTTTGTAACATTTATAAATGATCACTCTATAAAGGTGTGGTACTATATTCTCAAAAGATAAGCTCATGTGTTTAATTTGTTCAAGCAATTTAGAGTTTTAGCTCAAAAGAGAATTAGTAGGTCAATCAAAATCAAGTATTTAAGAGAAAATAATGGAGGCATTCTCACATATTTGGAATTTCAAAAGTATTTTAAGGAATCTAGGATAAAAAGGAATAAACCACAATTTATGATGCTTAAAAAAATGGCCTCATTGAATGCATGAACATAACTCATCTAGAGAGAGCACAAAGCATCCTTAGTAATCTCAAGTTTTGATAAGAGTTGTGGGAAGAAGAAATCATTACAAATTTCTATCTAGTAAATTAGTTTCCATTAGTTTCAATAGATTTTAATATTCCTAAATAGGTTTGGGCAAATCATTCATGTAATTACTCAATTATAAAGAAAAATGGTGTGATGCCTACGCTCTTGTTTCTAAAGATGAGTGTTCTAAGTTGGAAGCCAGATCAAATAACTATATATTTTATGGTCATGGTCATATTTTATGGTTATGGTGATGGAGTTAAGGGATACATATTGTGTGATACTACTGCGTACAAAATCAGGATTAGTAGTGATGTAGTATTTGATGAATCCCCTCTCACAAAATCAAACATAGTATATGTTTAAATGAAACAGGAACAAGTACAACAAAATCAACAAATCTAATTGGAAAGCCATCCATTCACAAAAATATAGGGATCATGAATAATATTTTGAAGAAAATGAGGATGCAAAAATATACAAGAAAATGTGGAAAGCCAAAAATCATCCTAAGAGGTGAAAATATTATATTTCATCTATTGCTTTAATTTATAATGATGAGGAACCTTGTTGTTTTTAGGAAATGAAGAGTTTTATTGTAAGTGCTATGTGAAAAATAACAATGAAGGAAAACATGGATGC
>JZKD02S0010019.1:190994-204541 GCA_000966675.3 Picea glauca
GTCATGGATGATACTCTTAAGCCATACTTTGACTGGCTGATTGTATATATTGACGACATCCTTGTTTTCTCTTCATCCATAGATCAACATTTTAAACATTTGAAAAAGTTTATGCAAGTAATTAGGCAGGTTGGCCTAGTTCTTTCAAAGAAAAATATTGAGCTTTTCCAAACACAACTAAATTTTCTTGGTCATACTATTGATAATGGCCAAATTACTCTGCAAACTCATGCTGTGGAATTTGCAGATAAGTTTCCTGATAAAATCCTTGATAAAACACAGCTGCAAAGGTTCTTGGGATGTCTGAATTACATAAGCCATTTTTATAAAAAATGTTCCCATGATAGAAATCTTCTAAATGATAGACTAAATAAAGAGCCAAGTCCCTGGACAGAAGCCCATACTCAAGATGTGAGAAATATTAAAGCAAAGGCCAAGAATCTTCCAATCTTGCATATCTCTGATGATGAACTTCCCAAGATAGTAGAAACAGATGCTAGTAACATTGGTTGGGGAGTAGTACTAAAGCAAGTCAAAAATCAAGGAAAAGAAGAAATTATTCAATTTGCCTCTGGTTTATGGCAGGCAGCAGAAAGAAATTATTTTTAATTGGATAAAGAAATCAAAGTTGTTTTAAACACCATACATAAATTTGAAATTTATTTGATCTACAGAAAGTTTCTCTTAAGGACTGATGTTGCAGCAATGAACAAAGTTCTAAACAAAGACTTGAAAAATCCTGGAGACTCCAAATTTGCCCGATGGCAAGCTCTTTTTAGCAATTTTGATTTTTCCAAAAAGCATATCAAAGGATCAAACAATTCTATTCCAGATTTCTTAAGCAGAGAACATCTACAAAATCTCTGTTTACTAATCTCTGTACAGCTAAGAAATGGAATAGAAAGAATAATAGACATTCCAGACTCTCTAAGATGGGAATCTTATTCAGTAGATTGGAGACCCCGATGGGAATTAAGAAGTACTGAAATTCTTTCCCAAACAACTCAAGTCTCATATTCTAGCCTAGTTCCTGAGGTAAGAGGGAGAAGAATATCAAATGTTTTGGCGCCCATAGTTACTCAGATAAATGAAAGGGCACCCCAGGCACAAATTGCTCTAACTGATCTTTTCCATGATATGATTCAAATCTGGGATATAAGAGATGAACAAGATAATAATCAAAAATACTTTTGTCTAAACAGACCCCGATTATTATCTCATTGGCCTGAAAGAAATCCTGATATTATTTTTCCAGAAACAAGTCTAAATTATCATGAATACGGGAAGCTATGGTGGGAATTTGCTCAACAAGAAGACTGCATTATATTAGTTAAATTTGGTTGTGTGAATTCTGCAACTACGGGAAGGCCCCCTATTTGGATCACAAATTGGTGGAAAGATTTTGGTCTAAACAAAGGGGCAATAGATCCAAATATCTTAAGATTATTTCCACCTCTCTCTGTTGTCCGAGATATTTTTCGCCAAGGTACAAATGATGGAGAAATATTACGTCTCTTCATCCTGAATCATTTCCAATGGGCAATCAAATAAAGGATTATTCTACAGATAATCAACGGATTACCTTTTATAGTCCAAAAAATTTATACAAAAAATTGGGATACACTACATTATCCGAAAAGATTTTCTAGCTTTATTGAAAATGATTAAATAAATTCTTGGTTTTCGTGGGTTTACATGCCAAACTCCACTATATAAACTCATGTCTAAATGGATGACAGTGGTGTCATTTGGATTCCATGGGTTGTCGTCATTAAACTCCACTTTGTATATAGTATAGTCATGTCAAATAAAGAGAATCTTGGAAACTCGGAGCACTTCTCCGACTTTTGGTGAGATTTGACCCACATTTCCAATGATACTCTACTATTTATCATGTGATATTTTACTTTATGTCACATATGTTTGTCCTCTGGTCAGGGAATCTTGCATGATTATCCTGTTAGAACTATTGTTCTAGTTTGCTTACGGTAAAGTATGAAATAAAGTTATGATCTGGTCGGAGATTCCCGCATGAACAGATCTATCAGATCCTAAAAAGTAAGATTTGATGGCCGACATGTGGACCACAAGTCTCTTCGAGTCCTATCTTCATGACCTATCCTCATGATGACTCTTCCTCCAAAAACTTGTATAAAAGGGGGATGAACGCTCATTGTGGGAAGAGGTCCAAGTTGTGAGTATTGAGTCTAAGTTTCTAAGCTTCCCTTCTGTCTGAAGCTTCGTATCTTTCTGAGTGCAGAGTCTGTAAGTCAATCGAGTGAAGAGCAGTCTGCTCTAAGTCTGTGCATCTGGCACATATTGTAATACCCAAGTTATTTTCTCTGATGAATATAATATCAAAAGTCTTCCACATGTGTTTAAATCTCTGAAGATTATTTATTGTCTCTCTATTTTGCGCACATTGTGATCTCATTTATTTTTCTGTATTTGCAATCGACCCTCCTTGGTACCGTCTGATATAGTTCGCTCATCCATATAATAAGGTTCAATGGTAGTCTGGTCCAACGCACTTGCCGAGCACTGGTAGGAAGTCCCGCAAAGGCAGGAGGCCGCTAAAGAGCAGTTGTAGGTGCAGAGACTTGCGGAAAACTAGCTATAGGGTTCACATAAAACTGCAAAATCCTGATGGACTTCGGGTGGTGGGGTTCATAGTTCGGACGGAGTAAAGTGGTTAACCTGACGATATTGTTCGTGTCGAGAGTAGCAAAAACCAGAAGACCAGATAGTGAGAGGAGATTGCGCAAGAGACAAGACATTTCCAAGTCAAGCTTCATACTCTAACAGAGGAGGCCTCTGACAAAGCTGTTCATGTGGAGTAGTTTTACAAATGGTACCATTTGTAAAACTGCTCCACACGAACAGCTTTTTCAAAGGCCTCCTCTGTCAGAGTATGAAGCTTGACTCGGAAATCTCTTGTCTCTTACGCAATATCCTCTCACTATCTAGTCTTCTAGTTTCTGCTACTCTCGACACGACCAATATCGTCGGGTTAACGGCTTTACTCCATCCGAACTATGAACCCCACCACCTGAAGTCCATCAGGCTTTTGTAGTTTTATGTGAACCCTATAGCCGGTTTTCCGCAAGTCTTTGCACCTACAACTGCCCTTTAGCATCCTCCTGCCTTTGCGAGACTTACTACCAGTGCTCGGCAAGTGCGTTGGACCAGACTACCAGTGAACCTTATTATTTGGATGAGCGAATTATATCAGACGGTACCAAGGAGGGTTGATTGCAAATACAGGCAAATAAATGAGATCACAATGTGCGCAAAATAGAGAGACAATAAATAAGCTTCAGAGATTCAAACACATGCGAAAGACTTTTGATATTATATTCATCATAGCAAATAACTCAGGTATTACAATATGTGCCAAATGCACAGACTTAGAGCAAACTGCTCTTCGCTTGACTGACTTACAGACTCTGCACTCAGAAATACATGAAGCTTCAAACAGAAGGGAATCTTAGAAACTTAGACTCAATACTCACAACTTGGACCTCCTCTATAATGAGCCCTCATCCTCCTTATATACAATATTTTGAAGGAAGAGAATCATGAATATAGGACATGAAGAGACTTCTAGCCCCACATGTTGGGCATACAATCTTACTTTTAAGATTTGGCAGATATATTCACGCAGGAATTTCTGACCAAATCATGTCTTTATTTCGGATCTACTGAAAGCAAACTGGAATAGTAGATCTGTCGGAGTAATCATGCAAGAATCTCCGAACAAAGGAGACTTATATATGACATAAAGTAAAGCATCACATGTTGAATAGTAGAGTATCATTGGAAATGTGGGTCAAATCCCATCCAAAGTCGTAGAAGTGCTCCGAGTTTCCAAGATTCTCTTTATTTGACATGACCACACTATATACAAAGTGGAGTTTAATGAAGGCAACCCACGGAACCCGAATGACACCACTGTTGGCCATTTAGACATGAATATTACAAGGTGGAGTTTGATATGTAAACCCACGGAAACCATTATTCTAATGGAGTATCACTAAAATGTCTAAAGTTATAAGGATCCCAATGCTGAGTATATATTTCTCTGTATAGTTTAGGATCTTCATTACTCTCTTCTTCTTGATGGAGTATGAATTTGGTTCGAATTACCCATGGATTTCTTTCTCTTATAAAAAAGTTTTTATAATCTTCATTTGAAAACAAATCTTCAATTTTATCCATTCTTCTATCTTGGAAGAGAAACATTCTGGCAGTTTCTAAAACTCGAGGATGGATGTTGATTGGATTTAATCCAAATTTATTCCACCATTCAATTAACCATTCCGGTTCAGATTCATAGACAAAAGTAATGGAAAACTTGATCATACAGTAATAATATTTTTACCTATCTGTCCAAAGACAAACATTAAACCACATTGATTTGTACTGATGATAAGTTATACCAAATCATTTTTCTTCTGGATCTCTATTGGGCCAATCCTGGATAGTTCTCATTTTATTAATATGGAAGAAATGATATGTTGGGGTTTCTTCCCATCTATGTGTTTGATGATCATACCATTGTCTATTAGTAGATCTAAGTCTACTCAAGTCTCTCATTTCTATCAGCTTTTCTCTAGCTGTGATAGTAGCAGCCTGGTGCATTCTTCCTAGTATATGTTGAGGAGGAAGAACATTTATATGTGTATTTCTTGAAAAACCAGGTATTCCCAATTCTATTTCATCTGAAGCTCTGAACTGCCATTATGGTATCCAATTCTTTTCAAAAACTTCCCAAGGAGTATTATCATCTAGATAGTGAGAAACAGGAGCATTTATTTGATCATCAAAGACTTCTACTGTCACCAAACTTTTCTTGAAATAAGCAATTTGGACATGGGATTCAAAAACGAATGGTAGTTCTATTGTTTTAGAAGGATTTCCTCCTATACATGGTAGAGTAATAAAATATCCTGGCTCCTTATTACCACAATTACAAGAACCATGTGGTTCTACTATAGAAAGAAATGGAGTTCCCAGGATGCAGTCAATTGGTAGATCTGAGATTTGAAATTTCATTTCTAAAGCATATTTATCAAGGATCAAAATACCTTTAGGAACTTCAAACTGGAAGGAAGTATTTATATTTCCTAATCCAGTGGCTGAGCCAAAACTAGGAAACCAATATTTTGTAGGGATGAGATCCTTATGAAGCAGATTTAAATCAGATCCAGTGTCTATAAGTGCCGTTAAGAAGAACATTTCTTGATTTATTTCCAACTGGATCTTAACATAATATTTATGATATTTTATAGGAAATATTTTCATACCTGTCATCCCTTTCATTTATATTGCTGTCTGATCTTGAACAACTGATTCAAAAGCGGCATATTCAAGAGGAGGAGGAACTGAATCTAATCTTTCTTTTATTTCTTTAATTTCTTTTCTTTCCCATGAATCAATTTTAAAACTAAATTCAACATCTCCTTCTAATCTCCCAATCTTTTCTTTTAATTCAAAGACTTCCTTTTTGAGAGAGAAGACTTCTTTGGCTAAATCTGTAACAGATGTGTTTTGCAACTTTGGTTCTCTGTTAAAATTGATATATGTCTTCGTATTTTTGTCAAAGGAAGCATCTAGAAACATAGGTTGTCTCTTTGGAATTTCAGGACCCTTATGTTTTTTATCTGCTTTGACAGTCTTGATAAAAGTTTCAAGAAGAGAATTCTTCATTTCCCCTTCTGGGAGGCTTTTAATCTGAGCTAGCATCTAAGCCTCTTAATCTCCTGTATTCTGATACATGCAAACTTTTAGTTTTTGCAGTGTTTCAGGTTCTGGTTCTGAATCCGAATTGGAATCATCAATGTTACTTTCACAAGAACAGAAATTTGGATTGTTGCAGTTACAATACTGATTCATTACTATTTCTTTATCTGAGTTGTATTCAAACTCAGAGGTGCTGCTAGAAGTATAACAACATCCTTCTCGAAGAAGGTGAACTTCTTCTTTTGTCTTGAAAGGATTGTAAGGGCATGCATTAGTGTCATGATTGTTTGCTCCACATCTATTGCAGTGAATTTTTGAAATCATTTGTTTTCTTTCTTGAGCCTCTTTTGCTTTTTGTTCTGAAAATTTCCCTTTTGATTTTCTAGAGGCTTCATTTTCTGGACAGTCATGAGCATAATGTCCTTTTTGCCCACAAATCCAATAGATCACTTTCTGTTTTGCTTCACGAGTATGAGTTTTAAGCCTGATATCTTTTGGCTCATAGAAGTGAGTTTTAGGAACATACTTATACTTAGATTTATATTTTCTACCCTTTTCTCCCCTGAAATCTTTTGTCTTTTTTCTTCTTTTTCTTGCGGGATTTGTAAGGTACAAACCATATTGTTCACAAATTGATTTTTTGTCAGGGAGATATGAGGAATTTGGTACAAAGTTTTGTACTTTCATACTAGTACATAGTCCTATCAGGGCTTTGGTTATTAGAGAATATATTTCTCCCCAAGTATACAATTCATAAGGAATTTTGAATACTTCCTCCATTTTAAGATATTCTACAAATTTACTTGGGAGAGCTGCCAAATAAACCTGTTTCCATAGCAGATTTTTTCTTTCTTTAACCTCAAAGATTCTTTGTGTCCATTCCTTATGAAATTGTTCATATTCAGACATCTTTCTGCATTTCATATTCATAAGAACAATCTCATGTTTATCAGCAATTTTTATTTCTGTTCCACACCAGTGTTCAAGGATTAAATTAGTAAGAGAACCAATCATATTATTTACTGCAGTCCCATCAGTATGATATACAATATCGCCTTCTTCATCTTTAAGAATTTATGCTTCCATTTTAGCAATCATTAATGGAGAAGAAATGAATTCCCACCATTTTCTAAGAGTTCCTGTAAAAAGACACGAAGCTTCAGATAGAAGGGAATCTTAGAAACTTAGACTCAATACTCACAACTCGGACCTCCTCCCATAATGAGCCTTCATCCCCCTTTTATACAAGTTGTTTGAGGAAGAGTCATCATGAAGATAGGTCATGAAGATAGGACTCAAAGAGACTTGTGGTCCACATGTCGGCCATCAAATCTTACTTTTTAGGATCTGATAGATCTCTTCACACAGGAATCTCCGACTAGATCATAAATTTATTTCATACTTTATCGTAAGAAAACTAGAACAATAGTTCTGATAGGATAATCATGCAATATTCCCTGACCAGGGATGAGATCCTTATGAAGAAAATTTAAATCAGATCCAGTGTCTATAAGTGCCATTAAAAAAAACATTTCTTTATCTGAGTTGTATTCAAACTTAGAGGTGCTACTAGAAGTATAACAACATCCTTCTCGAAGAAGGTGAACCTCTTCTTTTGTCTTGAAAGGATTGTAAGGGCATGCATTAGTGTCATGATTGTTTTCTCCACATCTATTGCAGTGAATTTTTGAAATCATTTGTTTTCTTTCTCGAGCCTCTTTTGCTTTTTGTTCTGAAAATTTCCCTTTTGATTTTCTAGAGGCTTCATTTTCTGGACAGTCATGAGCATAATGTCCTTTTTGCCCACAAATCCAACAGATCACTTTCTGTTTTGCTTCATGAGTATGAGTTTTGACCTCGATATCTTTTGGCTCATAGAAGTGAGTTCTAGGAACATACTTATACCTAGATTTATATTTTCTACCCTTTTCTCCCCTGAAATCTTTTGGCTTTTTTCTTCTTTTTCTTGTTGGATTTGTAAGGTACAAACCATATTGTTCACAAATTGATTTTTGGTCAGGGAGATATGAGGACTTTGATACAGATTTTTGTACTTTCATACTAGTACATAGTCCTATCAGGGTTTTGGTTATTAGAGAATATATTTCTCCCCAAGTATACAATTCATAAGCAATTTTGAATACTTCCTCCATTTTAAGATATTCTACAAATTTACTTGGGAGAGCTGCCAAATAAACCTGTTTCCATAGCAGATTTTTTCTTTCTTTAACCTCAAAGATTCTTTGCATCCATTCCTTATGAAATTGTTCATATTCAGACATCTTTCTGCATTTCATATTCATAAGAACAATCTCATGTTTGTCAGCAATTTCATTTTCTGTTCCACACCAGTGTTCAAGGATTAAATTAGTAAGAGCACCAATCATATTATTTACTGCAGTCCCATCGGTATGATATACAATATCGCCTTCTTCATCTTTAAGAATTTTTGCTTCCATTTTAGCAATCATTAATGGAGAAGAAATGACTTCCCACCATTTGCTAAGAGTTCCTGTAAAAAGACACGAAGCTTCAGACAGAAGGGAATCTTAGAAACTTAGACTCAATACTCACAACTCGAACCTCCTCCCATAATGAGCCTTCATCCCCCTTTTATACAAGTTGTTGGAGGAAGAGTCATCATGAAGATAGGTCACGAAGATAGGACTCGAAGAGACTTGTGGTCCACATGTCGGCCATCAAATCTTACTTTTTAGGATCTGATAGATCTGTTCACGTAGGAATCTCTGACCAGATCATAACTTTATTTAATCATACTGATGGGACTGCAGTAAATAATATGATTGGTTCTCTTACTAATTTAATCCTTGAACACTGGTGTGGAACAGAAAATGAAATTGCTGACAAACATGAGATTGTTCTTATGAATATGAAATGCAGAAAGATGTCTGAATATGAACAATTTCATAAGGAATGGACGCAAAGAATCTTTGAGGTTAAAGAAAGCAAAAATCTGCTATGGAAACAGGTTTATTTGGCAACTCTCCCAAGTAAATTTGTAGAATATCTTAAAATGGAGGAAGTATTCAAACTTCCTTATGAATTGTATACTTGGGGAGAATTATATTCTCTAATACCCAAAGCCCTGATAGGACTATGTACTAGTATGAAAGTACAAAAATCTGTATCAAAGTCCTCATATCTCCCTGACTAAAAATCAATTTGTGAACAATATGGTTTGTACCTTACAAATCCAGCAAGAAAAAGAAGAAAAAAGCCAAAAGATTTCAGGGGAGAAAAGGGTAGAAAATATAAATCTAGGTATAAGTATGTTCCTAGAACTCACTTCTATGAGCCAAAAGATATCAGGGTCAAAACTCATACTCATGAAGCAAAACAGAAAGTGATCTGCTGGATCTGTGGGCAAAAAGGACATTATGCTCATGATTGTCCAGAAAATGAAGCCTCTAGAAAATCAAAAGGGAAATTTTCAGAACAAAAAGAAAAAGAGGCTCAAGAAAGAAAACAAATGATTTCAAAAATTCACTGCAATAGATGTGGAGCAAACAATCATGACACTAATGCATGCCCTTACAATCCTTTCAAGACAAAAGAAGAAGTTCACCTTCTTTGAGAAGGATGATGTTATACTTCTAGCAGCACCTCTAAGTTTGAATACAGCTCAGATAAATAAATGTTCTTCTTAATGGCACTTATAGACACTGGATCTGATTTAAATCTGCTTCATAAGCATCTCATCCCTGGTTAGGGAATCTTGCATGATTATCCTGTCAGAACTAATGTTGTAGTTTGCTTACGATAAAGTATGAAATAAAGTTATGATCTGGTCAGAGATTCCTGCCTGAACAGATCTATCAGATCCTAAAAAGTAAGATTTGATGGACGGCATGTGGACCACAAGTATCTTCGAGTCCTATCTTCATGATGACTCTTCCTCCAACAACTTGTATAAAAGGGGGATGAAGGCTCATTATGGGAGGAGGTCCGAGTTGTGAGTATTGAGTCTAAGTTTCTAAGATTCCCTTCTGTCTGAAGCTTCGTGTCTTTTTATAGGAACTCTTAGCAAATGGTGGGAAGTCATTTCTTCTCCATTAATGTTTGCTAAAATGGAAGCAGAAATTCTTAAAGATGAAGAAGGCGATATTGTATATCATACTGATGGGACTGCAGTAAATAATATGATTGGTGCTCTTACTACTTTAATCCTTGAACACTGGTGTGGAACAGAAAATGAAATTGCTGACAAACATGAGATTGTTCTTATGAATATGAAATGCAAAAAGATGTCTAAATATGAACAATTTCATAAGGAATGGACGCAAAGAATCTTTGAGGTTAAAGAAAGCAAAAATCTGCTATGGAAATAGGTTTATTTGGCAGCTCTCCCAAGTAAATTTGTAGAATATCTTAAAATGGAGGAAGTATTCAAACTTCCTTATGAATTGTATACTTGGGGAGAAATATATTCTCTAATAACCAAAGCCCTGATAGGACTATGTACTCGTATGAAAGTACAAAACTCTGTATCAAAGTCCTCATATCTCCCTGACTAAAAATCAATTTGTGAACAATATGGTTTGTACCTTACAAATCCAACAAGAAAAAGAAGAAAAAAGACAAAAGATTTCAGGGGAGAAAAGGGTAGAAAATATAAATCTAGGTATAAGTATGTTCCTAGAACTCACTTCTATGAGCCAAGAGATATCAGGCTCAAAACTCATACTCATGAAGAAAAACAGAAAGTGATCTGTTGGATCTGTGGGAAAAAAGGACATTATGCTCATGATTGTCCAGAAAATGCAGCCTCTAGAAAATGAAAAGGGAAATTTTCAGAACAAAAATCAAAAGAGGCTCAAGAAAGAAAACAAATGATTTCAAAAATTCACTGCAATAGATGTGGAGCAAACACTCATGACACTAATGCATGCCCTTACAATCCTTTCAAGACAAAAGAAGAAGTTCACCTTCTTCGAGAAGGATGTTATTATACTTCTAGCAGCACCTCTGAGTTTGAATACAGCTCAGATAAAGAAATAGTAATGATTCAGTATTGTAACTGCAGCAATCCAAATTTTTGTTCTTGTGAAAGTAACACTGATGATTCCAATTCTGATTCAGAACCAGAACCTAAAACACTACAAAAACTAAAAGTTTGCATGTATCAGAATACAGGAGATCAAGAGGCTCAGATGCTAGCTTAGATTAAAAGCCTCCTGGAAGGGGAAATGAAGAATTCTCTTCTTGAAACTTTTATCAAGACTGTCAAAGCAGATAAAAAACATAAGGGTCCTAAAATTCCAAAGAGACAGCCTATGTTTCTAGATGCTTCCTTTGACAAAAATACGAAGACATATATCAAGTTTAATAGAGAACCAAAGTTGCAAAACACCTCTGTTACAAATTTAGCCAAAGAAGTCTTCTCCCTAAAAAAGGAAGTCTTTGAATTAAAAGAAAAGATTGGGAGATTAGGAGGAGATGTTGAATTTAGTTTTAAAATTGATTCATGGGCAAGAAAAGAAATTAAAGAAATAAAAGAAAGATTAGATTCAGTTCCTCCTCCTCTTGAAGATGCCCCTTTTGAATCAGTAGTTCAAGATCAGACAGTAATAGAAATGCAAGGGGTGACAGGTATGAAAATCTTGCCTATAAAATATCATAAATATTATGTTAAGATCCAGTTGGAAATAAATCAAGAAATGTTCTTCTTAACGGCACTTATAGACACTGGATCTGATTTAAATCTGCTCCATAAGGATCTCATCCCTGCAAAATATTGGTTTCCTAGTTTTGGCTCAGCCACTATATTAGGAAATATAAATACTTCCTTCCAGTTTGAAGTTCCTAAAGGTATTTTGATCCTTGATAAATATACTTTAGGAATGAAATTTCAAATCTCAGATCTACCAATTGACTGCATCCTGGGAACTCCATTTCTTTCTGCAGTAGAACCACATGGTTCTTGCAATTGTGGTAATAAGGATCCAAGATATTTTATTACTCTACCAAGTATAGGAGGAAATCCTTCTAAAACAATAGAACTACCATTCGTTTCTGAATCCCATGTCCAAATTGCTTATTTCAAGAAAAGTTTGGTGACAGTAGAAGTCTTTGATGATCAAAGAAATGCTCCTGTTACTCACTATCTAGATGATAATACTCCTTGGGAAGTTTTTGAAAAGAATTGGATACCAGAATGGCAGTTCAGAGCTTCAGATGAAATAGAATTGGGAATACCTGGTTTTTTCAAGAAATACACATATAAATGTTCTTCCTCCTCAACATATACTAGGAAGAATGCACCAGGCTGTTACTATCAGAACTAGAGAAAAGATGATAGAAATGAGAGACTTGAGTAGACTTAGATCTGCTAATAGACAATGGTATGATCATCAAACACAGAGATCGGAAGAAACCCCAACATATCATTTCTTCGAGATTAATAAAATGAGAACTATCCAGGATTGGCCCAATAGAGATCCAGAAGAAAAATTATTTGGTAGAACTTATCATCAGTACAAATCAATGTGGTTTAATGTTTGTATTTGGACAGATAGGTACAAATATTATTACTGTATGATCAATTTTGTCGTTACTTTTTTCTATGAATCTGAACCGGAAATGGTTAATAGAATGGTGGAATAAATTTGGATTAAATCCAATCAACATCCATCCTCGAGTTTCAGAAACTGCCAGAATGTTTCTCTTCTCAGACAGAAGAATGGATAAAATTGAAGATTTGTTTTCAAATGAAGAATATAAAACCTTTTTTTATAAGAGAAAGACATCCATGGGTAATTCGAGCCAAATTCATACTCCATCAAGAAGAAGAGAGTAATGAAGATCCTAAACTATACAGAGAAATATATACTCAGCATTGGGATCCTTATAACTTTAGACATTTTAGTGATACTCCATTAGAATAATGGTTTTCATGGGTTTACATATCAAACTCCACTTTGTAATATTCATGTCTAAATGGCCGACAATGGTGTCATTCGGGTTCCGTGGGTTTCCTTCATTAAACTCCACTTTGTATATAGTGTGGTCATGTCAAATAAAGAGAATCTTGGAAACTCGGAGCACTTTTCCGACTTTTGGTGGGATTTGACCCACATTTCCAATGATACTCTACTATTCAACATGTGATACTTTACTTTATGTCATATATAAGTCTCCTCTATTCGGAGATTCTCGCATGATTACTCCGACATATCTACTATTCCAGTTTGCTTTCGGTGGATTTGAAATAAAGACATGATTTGGTATGAAATCCCCGCGTGAATATATCTGCCAAATCTTAAAAGTAAGATTGTATGCCCAACATGTGGGGCCAGAAGTCTCTTCATGTCCTATCTTCATGATGTCTCTTCCTTCAAAATCTTGTATATAAGGAGGATGAGGGTTCATTGTAGAGGAGGTCTGAGTTGTGAGTATTGAGTCTAAGTTTCTAAGCTTCTCTTCTGTCTGAAGCTTCGTGTCTTTCAAATAATTTTAAACAGAGTCATGGAATGTTAGTATTTGAAACTTTTCTATGCAAGATCAAGGAAATGGGTGGTACAAGTCGACTTCCAATTTTTGGCTTAAGGAACACTCAACGTTGAGTGCTCTCAACTAGACTCAACTCAAGGGTCAAACAATGGAAGTTATGAATTGAAGTTGGAAACATAAATGCTGCAAAATTTATGGGGGAGAGTATTCCTCATCTTCAATGCCTAAAATCTCTTCAAGAACGACTAAGATTAAGAAAAATCAAAGAAGTGGAAAGAGGAGGTTGCCTTGATATATGAAAGCATGCAGATCCAATCTGAATATTGTTGCTGCTT
>JZKD02S0010019.1:206721-218076 GCA_000966675.3 Picea glauca
ATGGGCTCTCGCGCGCACCAGAGGATGAGAGCAGGGTGATAATTCGGCTCCGGGAGAAGGAGCCCGACTAACAGCAAAGGTGAATGAGCCCGACTAACAATCGCCATAATACCATTAATGATTTTGAAAAAAAAAATTACACACTTAAAAATGTATATAAAATAATTATTAATAAAATATCACTTAAATTCATTATTATTGATGTATACAGTTGGATGCAATTTGAAAATTCATCTTTGTAACGAGAAAGAATAATTTAAATTATTAGTTTCTTAATGGTGAAATTATACGTTTAAGTTTTATGGGAGTTATTTTAATTTAATATAAGTACTTCATTTACTTTTAAAATTGATCGATTGATCCCCGGATGGGGTGTCACACGGGGCATCGTGGCAGGAAACGGAGGCGGGTACAGGAGGCCGTGGAACGGCGACACATGCCGGGCATGTGCAACAGGCCGCCACCCCACCTGATATTGAATGTACATGATATTTTATTAATAATTATTTTATATACATTTTTAAGTCTGTGTTAGATTTTTTTTTTCAAAGATCGTTTCATAGTTTTTCAATATATTTATATGTAGATTTATCATTAATTTTTCTTAACAACCTTTGTCTTTGTTCAATTAATTGCTTAATTGCTTTGTATGTGAACAAAATTAATGACATTTAAATACATACTAATTCAAACATGGTTACCATATTGTTTGTTAATTGAATTTACTTTACTAGTTCAAACATGATTATCATATTATATGTTAATTAAAATTGTTTACAATAATGATATGGTTAGAAAATTTATTTTCAACCTAAACAAAATTCTCTATTTAATTGATATTATTTTTCAAAATGCTTTAATGAATGGCCCTATAATTGTAATTTGTATCCCTTTACTTTAGCATTAAGTAAACAATTTCATTAAATTTACAGTAATATAAATTAAATTTTATATTAAAGCATTTTAATTAATATTAAACTTTTCATGTATAAATAAATAATAGTTGGCATTTTAATCAATATGAAAGTTTGTATGTACTAGCATAACAGCCATAGGCTTATTTCATTTACAAACCCTACTAAAATTAGGGTTTGTAAATGAAATAGGCTAGGCCTTCATCAACGGTTCTGGTTGTGCTAGTATTTTACATACAACAATCTATATTAATCACATCAACTAAGTTTATAATGTAAAATGTGAAATTTTATTTTTTTAATATTTTATTTTTATTTTTTAATTTATATTAATAACTTTCATATTCTTATTTATTAATGTAAAATGTGAAATTTTATTTTTTTAATATTTTACTTTTATTTTTTAAATTTATATTAACAACCTTCATATTCTTATTTATCTTTTAATAATTTTTGTTTCTTTTGTTTCATAAATTTATATTAATAACTTTTTTATTTTTATTGTTTTTGTTTCTTTTATTTTTTAAATTTATATTTAGATTGTTTATGTTCGTATTTATCTCTCAATAGTTTTTGTTTCTTTTCAAGTAATAAGTGGTCATTTATTTTTATTGTTTTTGTTTCTTTTATTTTTTAAATTTATATTAAGATTGTTTATGTTCGTATTTATCTCTCAATAGTTTTTGTTTCTTTTCAAGTAATAAGTGGTCATTGTTGTGTTTTATAAGTGGTCATTGTTGTGTTTTATAGTGGGGTTGTGTTTTATGAGTTGTTGAATTGAATGTTTCTTACTGAGCTTAAAGAAATGAACTTTAAGTATTTTAAGTATTAGAAAAAAATAACTAAAGATTGTATTAATTCTAATTCTACCCAAAATGATTATAATCTAAATAATATTAATTATCTCCAAGTTTTGGATGGTATTCGTCCATTTTCTTTTCCAAATATTTAAGTTTATGTGTTTCTTCCGTTTATATCCATAGAATTAAAATTAAGAATAAATTTCTAAAAATAAAACTATAATATTGAATTATTTTATTCAATAATTAAATTTAATTTTTGCAACTAGTAGTATCATGTTATCAGCTGGGATTTGGTAGTAATATTTAAATTTTGCACCTCTTAGTATCATTTTATTTTTTGCATGTATCAATAGTGTCAGTGTTTGCTAATTGTTTTTCTTATCGTCATAGGCTACGCCATATTTTTCTATAGTGTCCATCACTTGGATTACTGGAATTGTTAGATGTATCACTATGTTAATCATCTAAATGTGGAAATCATACGACCTTATAGTAATTTCTTAATATGATTAGGTAAATGTAAAAAAGTAAACACCTTAAATGCAAGGAAGTTATGAACAATAAATCTTTTTCATTGATTTAGGAGGATGGGAAGACTACCAAGAATATGCAAGCATATTCAATTGTTAACCATCATTTTAGATTAAAAGACCATTAATTGTGCCCATTTCCGATAGGTGTACCCTAAATAAATAAATAAATAAATAATTGAAAAATAAAATTGATAAAAAAATAACATATAAAAATTAATAAAACTATATATATAATTATGAAAGTTTTTTTTTTAAGTAAGAAGCTATATATTACCTATCATAAACAAAAATTACAGTATTAGAATGAGGTTTTGGAGTGTTGAGTTTCCTCGAAGGGAAACCAACTCAGCCTCACATAATGACTAATCAGTTAAAAATAGACATATTTGCCTGAATCGCCCCATGGGGAAACCGATTCGACCTATCCATGCATTCAAACTATAGATCAAAAAATATTATACGATGAACTAGGCAACAATTATCAACTTACAGACACAGAAAATAGACATTGTTAAAGTCCAATATCCTAAATAGAACCTTCCAGAGACAACTGACAAATCTCAAAATAAAACATGCATGCTGACACTTGTATGTTTGTCGACTGTCATGGTGTCTGGGGGGCTTGCATGTCCTCCGCTTCCGTTGTGTGTGTATGTTTTACATGGTGTATCTCTTGTCCTCAGTCGCCTATGCACATGCATCCATGCCTCGTTCATCGTCCCCCTGGAAGTATGGAAAAAGAACCAGCCATGGAGATGCGGGGCCGTTGTTGCCCGAGTCTAGAGAATGTAGGGAGTAGAGAAGTTTCAAGAGAAGATATTCCATTTTCTCTACGTGCTAGTCCAGGTTTTCCAGCCTAAAACATAGGTCATTGACATCCTTACGGACTGCGAATACTAAGTCTTGGAGAATTGAGATCGAATCCCAGAGTCTCAAGTACAAAGCAAAGTCTATCTAGAGCATAGCTTGGGTTTGAGACACCTCCAATTGGAGTTCGTACGTTTTTGCGTTGAAATCCTCCAGTGAAGGCACAAAAGATGGCAAGGGGGGTGGCGAAGGAGCGAAGGGTGGTGGATTGAAGGGGTGTGCCAATGTTGGTCGTGAGTTTGAGGCCAAGTCGAGCAGAGGTCAAGGAGCGTAGCTGAGAGAATTACCTTGAAGATTGTACCATTCGACTCAGCAAGCCCATGGTGAGGACAGAGGTGGAAGGACGCCTTGGTCTAGTAAGGACTAAGTGGAAGATGGAGTGAGGATCTAAGAGAAGGAACGAATGAGGGAGGATGTGTGTTGGCCATGGCCACTCTGTTTTGGTACCAGATGGCACCTCTCATCGGCTTCCCTCGAAGGCAAGGCATAGCGTGACGAACGAGAGGTAGAGGCAAAGATTCAAATAGGAAGAACCAGGTAGGCACTAGGGAAAATGATAGAGTGCAAAAATTGATGGAAGGAGAGGGCGATAGAAGCCAACTAGGGGAATGGGTGTTGCCATAAGAGGGATGATGGATAGTAAAAGCACACAAGCACACAAGGATCGGACAATGCATTAGTGCCATAGCCATGACGGGAAGCCAACTCTATGCTCACTGGAGAATTTAGTTCAGAGCGAGGTGAAATGGATGGGTGCAACAAACATAAGGTGGTAGAAAAGGCCAAAGGAAGCAGCAGGTGCCATCACGTGGGTAGAGGCGAAGTGATGGGAGTTGGACGTGTGGAGTTCTCTAACACCCCATCCAAAAAAAATATAATGATAATAGTTAATATCCACTAAACTTAAAATTATATAATAATATAATAAAACTAACCTGGATTCCTTGGGTTGAAACTAATTTTTTCCTTCATCAAAGGAGAGTAAGCCTAAAAAATAAACTCTTTGAAATCTTACTTAACAACATTATTTCTATATATATAAATATGATCAATCTTTCTTAACAACAATTTTTCAATATATTTATACATACAACTATGATCAATCTTTGTTAAGAACCTTTCTCTTTGTTCACCCACGTGTTGCTTTGCATGTGAACAAAATAAAACCAATTTATTGAAGTATTGGTAACATATAGAGTCATTTACAGCCACTAGTTCAAACATGATTCCCGTGAATAAAACCAATTTATTGAAGTATTGGTAACATATAGAGTCATTTACAACCACTAGTTCAAACATGATTCCCGTGTTACTTGTTAATTGGAATTGCTCACCATAATGTCAGGGTTAGGAAAAATATTTTAAAGCTAAACAAATCCCCTCGATTTAGTTGAGATTTCTTTCCAAAATGCGTCAATGGTTGGCTGTATAGTTATAGTTTGTAACGATAACAAATTCTTGAAGTAAATGTTATCGTAATTTTTGTATTATATCATTTTATTTAGTTGAGATTTCTTTCCAAAATGCGTCAATGGTTGGCTGTATAGTTATAGTTTGTAACGATAACAAATTCTTGAAGTAAATATTATCGTAATTTTTGTATTATATCATTTTAATTAATATTAAAATTAATGATTAAATAATAGTTGCCATTTTAATTAATTTTGAATTTTATATTATAAGGGAAGTTGCAGAGCAACAAGTATTTAAAGGAGTTTGTATTTGATTGATGAACATAGGCTAGTTCTTGAAGCAGGAAGAGTAATAATCATGATCGCAGTTATCAAGAAGCTGATCCAATAGTCATGATCAAGAAGCTGATACAACTCCTGCAAATATTAATCCTCGATCCCGACGTGCTTGAAGAAGAAAATCCACTTCAGTTGTTGTCATTGTTGCCTCCTGCAGTACAACACGTGTAGTATTATAAACTATATAAAACATAAATCTTAGAAAAGTGATGTAAAGATTATATAACAGGCTGTAAAACAAGATGCCAGGTATCAATCTTATCGCAGTGAATATTACAAAAAAACGATTACCAGTTACAAAACATATTATCATCTTGAGTTGTCTAAAATAAGTTCATCTTCATGTAAGCGAGGCTTCCCATCAAAAATATTTAGAAGCAACCATTTATATGGCGATTGTCAAAATCCATAGTTTCAGAGTACATGCATAAAGTACCTGTCTCTGTCTCCGATGCTGCAGAATATTCATTGCTCGTGCCATAATGCAGCATGGGAAAAGGAATCCAGCAGCTCTTAAGAGGAGCTGAAAAGAATGATACTTTAAAATCAAAAGAGCAAACAAAGAAAACCAATTATGACTGGGGACTTGCAAAAAGTGATTAGCTTAGCCTTTCACCAAAGAAAACCATTTGACAAACTGTCCATTTAAAACTTCAAATGTTATAATTGAAGAACGGAATCATGACCATCTTCTACTTGAAAAATAACTATCTCAACCAATGCTTCTAAGTAAGAAAATTAATGTGAAGAATGTTGAAACATCCTCATCTCCTCCAGCACTAGTTATGGCTAGGGAATGATGTAGAAGTAAAAGGGCCATGAACTGCCACAAAACGAGTATGATGAATTTAACAGCTATTCCTTTAAATACATACTTACAAAAAGTATTGTATCATGTGCACACGCTTCAAATTAGAAATCTACAATACTAACTAAACTAAGAAAATTCTAATGATTAGAAGCTGATCTACCATGATCAACTATAAGTAAAATTGATTTGTAAAGATGATTGATTATGTGAAAAGGAGTATATTGATGGTAGTAAAACCACCACATAAAACTTTATTTTCAAGAATCAAAAGATTTTAGGAACAAAATGATTTACAATCAAAGCTGCAGTCCGGAAACATGCAGAACCACTTGAATTGGCTGCTTTGTATTCATCATATTCAGCTTCCAAAAAGTGGCGTTCTGCTGCAGCCATTGCTAGCAAACGAGGATCATTCAGGTCTAACTGCGATCCCCAGTTTCCACTGCTTTATAACATCACCAAGAAATTAGAATGGGTAAGAATCCATAAGTTTTAAAAAACTAGTTTCGGATTATTCCATGTGAAAGTACGGTATCAAAAGCAGACATTTCACTGATATAAACTATAATGGTCCATCTATGATCAATGAAAAAAACAATTTGGCAGTCAACACAAAATTTAATTGCAAGATGAAAGATGGCAGAGGAGAAAACAATTGTTGGAGAAGACGCTCAAGGAGCTTTAGAAATTAAAAGAATTCATTGAAGACAAGAAGAAGTTGTTGAAGCTTGTCTAGAAATTACCTAACAAAGTTTCATATAATATAATGATTTCTTCACCCAGAGATATAATTTGTCACTCGCTATTGGGTCTATAAAGCTTATTTGTATGATATGTTGACTGATGTCAAAACTTTGCAACAAGATATTGACAATCAACATATGATAAATTATGTGAAAGGGGCTCTTTAAAATTTGAAAGAAAACATTGAGTTTCTAAGAAAGTGGATCTTTATGCCTTCTGAAGCATCTGGGACATCGTTTGCAGTTTACAGGGATCCTTGCTTCACCCATACTCTTTTACAGGGATCCTTGCTTCACCCACACTCTTTGATTCCCGTGAGTTGTGTGGTTTTGATTTTTCTTTTCTTTTCATTGCAGTTACAATGTGCAACTCTTAAGAATGAACATCAAAACTACTATAGTAAATTGTTATAAAGACAATGATGATGAAGTGGGCCTGCGCACTTTCCATAAAAGTCATGCACTGCTGGTTGAACTACGTTCAGCTTTTTCACTATGTTTATGATGTGGAAAATATCTTTTCCAGCGCCATGAATCAGGGTGTTCTAGCGCCATGCATTAGGGTTACAGTCAATAGTCCTTTTACATGGCAGTGGAAGTTCTGACCACCTCAATGATAACCAATGGAAGGGATAAAACATTGGTGCAGTAGCCTGACACAGCTTTGTGGAGAAGATAAAAATCAATACAGCACAACATTGGTGTAATTTGTATGTGGACAGAGGTAATCTGTTAAACACAACACGTTTTTTCAAGGAATGTTAGCAAGCAGGATTCTAGTTTGATTCTAACAACAACAATTTCACGCCCGCCTCTAGTTTGATTCTCCCATTGGATTTCGTTGTTGGAAGGGTGGGGTTTTCTGTGGCTATCATGTTGGCTACTCTTGGGTTCGAAACTAGCAGAACAAGAGAAAATCCCGTAGCATAGCAAAGCACTAACATATACATACGTGTCAAAGTTTCCATTAGAGGTTCAAAGGCTAGGAAGACCACGCGCATACTTGTTGAAGGAGACTTGTTCTAGAGGGAAGTTGACACAACATTCAGGAGGTTTTACATATTCAACAAATATATGTTAGGCGAGGGAGGGAAAATATTTATTTTTTTATTTTTATTTTTTTATTATTATTATTATTATTATTATTTGTATGTTTGGAGGAATCAGCAACTTTCAGTTGTGTCCACGAGGCCCCTTACGCGGCAGACATTGTAAGTCGGGGGAGTTGAATTCAAAACCTCATGGAACTTCACTTGCCAATTGAGCTGCCCCAGAGGGTGACCGAGGAAAAATATGATCTTAAGGAGACCGGAGCCATTTTTTCTATAGTTATTTGTATTTGTTTATTTGTTTATTATGTCCTAAGGATCTCTGTTGCATCTGATTATGTCCTGAGGATATCTGTCCGCATGGAACCAATTGCTTCTCTCTGTGGCTCGTTTCTTCAAAATCGTGAGCGTTGCAGCTGATTATGTCCTGAGGATCTCTATCCCCATGCAATTCATGGAGGCAGCTTCTAATTGATGTGGCACTTGTAGATGATCATTATCATCATCATCATGTACTACATTATTTATATGGTAAGTTGATTGGGGGACAACCATGTTTAACCCAGCTAAACCCTAGATTATTATGTGTGTGACACCAAAACTCGTTGGATTAATGGTGAATAACCTCAAACGACTCCGCCATGGACACCCCGTCAGTGAAGAGCCCACCTAAAACTAATCTTATGCTTAGATTTATGATCAATGCTTAGGTTTACAGGGCACCACACAATGACCAACAGGCATTCGTAAGGTTGCATCGCAAGTTACTACTAGTGCAGCTTCTATACGTTATGGATCGTATTCAATCCGCATGAAAAGGGAAGGCAGCTTAAGGTATACCTAGACGATGTTTTAGTGATCGCTAGTTGAATTCAGTTCAGAAACATGACACGAAGTCAGAAGATGTGACACGCAAATGCATGCAAAAATTCGTTGGATATACTTCTTGTAAAGTTGATATTGGATATTAGGGGAGAAGGAAGCATATAAAATTAAATACAAATGCTCTAAGTGCCTACCCAACTTAGCCTTCCTTCCTGCCAGTGAAAGCGGGAAATGCAGATTTCTCTAAAGTTGAAGAATTCAATCAAACTTCAAAAGAAACCAGGAAGGAACCACACGAACAAAAAGCCCAAGCATCATCTTAAGGACGAAAGAAGCCAGGAAGGAAGGAGATCGCAAAGGTTTAGGTAACGAGAATATAGCCTCCGATAAGCTAGGAGAAAGGTATGCCATGGGTTTTGCTACTAAAACAAATTAGGCATTTTCTATTTTAAAATAATTTGACACAATAGTGAATAGGTTTGTTGTCCAGCCTTGATTTTTGTGCAACTTGTGATACATGACATCTTTGTTGTATCACTACATGACTTCTTCTGCCTGCAAATAAATTAGGAAAAATATTAAAAAATATTACATGTTTCTATGTAGACTTTTTCATAAAGAAAAAGCACTCAGTTTTTTGAAAAAGAAAATTTAGATCTCATTTCAATCTTACACAAAAATATTAGTTTAATTTTTCTTTGTTTCAGTATATAGATAGTTTTCACCTGTTGTAGCTTCTTTGTTTTTGTATACAGATAGTTATCACCTCCTATATCTTTAGGGATCTTATTCAGCTATAGCGCAAGAACACATGAAAAGAAACGTCGAACAAGAACGTGAAAGGAAACTTCAAGGCCGAGAACGAGAAGATGAAAGGAAACTTCAAACGAGAATGTGAAAGGAAACCTCAAGGCTCAGAACGAGAACGTGAAAGGAAACTTCAAGGCTGACATGAGCATAGGGAATGCCAGATTGAGAGTGGCCATAGTGATATGATTCGGGCCATTGTAAGGGTGTCTGGCCAGAATATGGCTGATCAGGTAAAAGAATATGTATGATGGTTCTGCATGGGACTCAACCTTGGTTATTAGACACAAATTCTACATGGAATCCAGTGTGCACTGTTGGACACTTAACACAAGGTAGGCGAAATGTCTATGTTATAAATATGAGTTAAACACATAAAAATTTAATGCCATGCATAAATGCTAGCCTAAAGGATAGCATTAATCTACCTCACCTTAGTGTAATGAAAACAAATGTGTTGTAAGTATTTAACAGTTCGAGAAAAAGTGTTAAGTGAAATATTAACTAAAAATATTAGGTTAAATACTTGGATTTGTGTGCTAGAGTAATAGAAAGATTGCAATATGTTTACAATAGTAATAGTCCCTGCGGCCTTAAGCCACGAACAATAAATAATAGAGTAATTTAAAAATAAAATTGATAATAATATTTAAAAATTAATAAAATTGTATCTAAAATGATGTTGATAGAATGTTGATAGTTAATGTTCACTAAAATCAAAATAAGAAATAAATATTAAATAATAATTTAAATAATTTAAAAAAAAATACATATAAATCTTATATCATCATAATTTTGTATTTTATTAAATTTTTAAACAAAAATAAAACAAGGTTCTATTTCTTTTTGAGCTAAAATATAATTGATCACCTAATTATTATATATATAAATTATTTTACATCCCTATAGTTGGATTAACCTTCCTACAGAGGAAACCGGATTCCCAAGAAAGGATTATCATAGAAGTTTTTTATTATCACTAACTTTTTCCTTCAACAAAGGAGTACAAAAATAAACTTTTTGAAATAATTGTTTATGGCTATTCATATTATCTATATAATTCATAAACAAAAACATAATGAGACCCATTATCCATCACATGAAAGAGGTTTGGACTCCTCCTCTGCCACCTCTAGAGCTAGCTTGTCACTCCCATCATTGTCCTATGCATGCTTAGGTTGTAGAAGGTGTTTATCTATCTCAATAGAGTGAGTTTGTGTCCTTGATAGGATGGTAGAACCCTCCCCCTACTTCCCTTTCCCCTCCTCGCCTTCCATCTATGAAACAATGATGTGGACTCCAAACGCTTTCCTACAAACAACTTGAAAATTAATTTCAAATATTCTAAGGGTGTGGAGAATTTCTTGTTGATCTTCCTTGGCCTTCTCTAGTGGTTGGGACACCAAATTATTAAAAAGTTTGTATGTCTCAAGAATCCTAAAATTCCTTCTATCCTAATTCCCCAAATTTTGTTATCTAAGATCGAACCATGTTTCAAAATAAATGTTGCCTCCACTTCCTCCACATCCTCCTTTTCCTCCACTTCTCCTCATGTTGTTGCTTTGCTCTGTCCACTTCTTGCTCTTCCCTACTCCATGTAACTCGAGCTTGTGAGGAGGATGCATTATCTTCTGCCACCTTCCCCTTGTTCTTCCTCTCTTTCCCACCATTACCAACTCCTCTATCCATACAAAAAGCACAATATAGGTAAAGCTAAGGACCATAGTTTATACCAATTTGAGAACCGGTGCCACTTCCCACCTATGAAATAAAATGAGTGTTAAACAAGCATAGAGGAAGCCACTCCCAAATCTCATTCCCCACACAATATTTTGAGCATATAGTTAGATTAAAACCACAGAGAACTTTTACCAACCGAGCCACCCTGATCCACAAGATCCACTAGACAAACTCCACTCCTTCTAGACAAACTCTACACCAATTTCCAATTCAAGTTAACTCAAGCATCACCACCCTCCTCATCAAGATACAAGTCTTGAACTCTAATAATACCAATCAATTCAAGAATATCAACCTCATGCTTTACGAGGGCATAATACATTTTTTCCCTCTATGTACATCTTGTCATCATTAACGAACCATCTCTCATTAAACAATCGATCATTCCTTTGTACTTCACACCCTCCTAGTTCAAATACGCCATGACTTCATCAAATGGACAAAGGGGTGGCATGCCTAGTTTCCCACTAACCTTCACCACCCACGCCTATTGGAAATGAACTTCCCTATTG
>JZKD02S0010019.1:265562-275823 GCA_000966675.3 Picea glauca
TGGGTCTACAAAAGACTGCTTCAGCTGGGGTATAGGTCTGAAATCTAACAACCAAGCTGAAATGTTAGGACTCACAAAAGCATGTCTCCTTGCCAGAGGAAAAGGAGTTAAAGACTTACAAGTTTTCGGAGACTCAGAGGTAATCATAAAAAATCTAAACATGAAGACTCGGTTCAGCAGTGCCAGCCTAAACATCATCCTTGATAGACTGAAGAGAGTCTTACTAGATTTCAACTCMTGCAAGTTCTATCACATTCTAAGAAAACTGAACAATGAAGCTGATAGTTTGGCGAACAGAGGCAGCTCCCTAGTGAAAGGACTCCTCATTGTAAACAACGAAAGCTTTTACCATATGCACTGAAAATGCTGTCCTTAAAAAGCAGCTGTAGACAGAAATCTGCCTTGTAATCAGGGTGCCTTCGGAAAAACCCCTTCTCTTTCAGTAAAAAAAATCCATAACCGTTTCAGTTAAAAAAAAAAAAAAAAAAAAAAAACATAGAGAGAAGTGCTTAACCCCTTTCCTTTAGATCAAAAGACATTAAGCATTGCATGGGAGACATAAATCACTTGTGGAAAGACATTTTCATCCTGACTGTGGAGTATTTGTTTTTCTTGAATAAGTATGAGGGAATCTTCAACAGGGACGGTATGGCGACAACAGGGACGGTATTTGTTTTCCCTGTTGTCGTCATATTGACCTAGCTTCTATTAGGTCTTTTATAAGTATGAGGGAATCTTCCTCCTTCCATTTTGAATTGTAATTTTTTTAACTTGAATTGGACTTGAATTTTTTTTATTATTTTTTTTATTTTTTTATATCACCCAAACTTTTTTTTTTT
The DNA here is from genome assembly GCA_000966675.3 of Picea glauca. NCBI lineage: Eukaryota > Viridiplantae > Streptophyta > Pinopsida > Pinales > Pinaceae > Picea > Picea glauca. The sequence continues at coordinate 266,402 of JZKD02S0010019.1, forward strand.
TTTTAATATCTTCAATCTTTAATTAAAAAGTACTTCTAGAATGTAATAAATACTCTTTTATATTAAAAATTACTTTTAGAACTTTAACCTCCTTTTTCTTATTTCTCTAATACTTCTCAATCTTTTTTTAAAATTGCTTTTATAATATAATAAATATCTTTTATATCCTCTCTTTTTTAACTTATTTTTTTAAATCCCTTATTATTTCAAAGTTAAATTTTAAATATCTCAACTTAATAAAACACTTTATAAACTTTGGGTTATAATTAAATAACCCCTTCTCTTTTTTTAAAAGTGCTTTTATAATATAATAAATATCTTTTATATCCTCTTTTTTTTTAACTTATTTTTTTAAATCCCTTATTATTTCAAGGTTAAATTTTAAATATCTCAACTTAATAAAACACTTTATAAACTTTGGGTTATAATTAAATAACCCCTTCTCTTTATTATATCAGCCACTTTTATTTTTCCTTAAATTTAAAATGTGCTCGTACACTTTTGTGACTTTCTTTCTCACCTTATTATGTATTTTTAATAAAGTGTTGTAAGGAATAGTTTTGTTTTTCATATACTCCACTTATTATATGGTGAAGATTTGGACAGTCATGTCTTTTTGTTTTTTACAGTCACGTCCTTTACCCTTGGCTCGATTAAACAGGTATGGCGACAACAGGGATGGTACAATTTTAATTGATTCTTTATTGGAACTGTACAGACAGAAAATGTTGCAAGGAGAAAATAAATGTACGGATTGATGGAAAACGACAGCTGAGCTGTATTTGATTATGATAATTGATGTACGGATTCACTGTAGGTATACCACACGATTTTCAGTTTTTTAATTTGTTGTACGGATGGTACAGATTCACTGTACAATTTTTTATTCGCTGTGCAATTTTTTATTGAAATGTAAAAACCAGTTTTAATTTGACTGAGTGCAATTAATGCTTGATCAAATCTGCACGGTAGCAAGATTTTAGTATGAGCTGGTATGATTTGTAATTTTTTGAATTTGGTGTAACTGTAATTTTAATTTTAATGGTATGACATTTTTTTTTAATTTGTTTTTTGTTGACTGTACGAACCGATAGCAGTACAGAATATTTTTTTTAGTTCCTATTGTACAACGGCTGACGTTAATTTTAATGTGTTGGCTGTTGTACGGACATACCAACAATTTAATTTTTATTTTCTTTTCTAAAAGATACCTATACGGTGGACAGAACGGTGGTAGCGTCTGAATAATTGGTGTTTTATTATTCTTCTTGATATTTTGTTCTTCTAATTTGTTGGCAGCGGAATAATTATTAACTTTCAGTGGCCAAGGGACAGGTTTTGGTCAAAGACCTATGTATCATAGAAACTCCAAAAAAATTGTTTTTTTCTTGGCTAAAGGTATTGTTGGTGGTCAAAGACCAGATTTCTCAGAGAAACTCTGAAACGATGGGTTTGGCTAAAAGCCGGATCAGACAAGATCTGATAAAGAACTGGCGAAAGGCCGGGATCAGGAAAACAAAGCTCTGATACCAAATGAGATGAACAAAGTTCGCTCACACAAGATTAATCCCAAAATATCTGGAATATAGTAACCAAATCCATATGGAAAAATATATATGTAATAAGAATGAATAATAAGATATAGATGATAATGAGATGATTACAATTGAGAAATGAGGGTCTGCTTATATACCCACGCAGGGGTGCCCTTTACCACTTGTCATGTCCTTTGAGACATGACCTTTCATTATTAATAATTATTATTTATTAACTATTATTATTTTTATGAATATTTATTTATGTATATTTTATGTTCATAACAATTAAATGGAAATATATTATTCTACCCACTTGAGGGGTTAGGTAGGTTAGGTCCCTATCATGCCCTACCCCTTAGAAACAACCTTGTCCTCAAGGCTTGAGATGAGGAATTTTCTACAGAATGGTAGCGGTCTCCCAAGTGGCATCTATTGGAGTTGTATATTTCCACTGAACTAACACTTCCTTGATGGTATGCTGACGAAGACGATGGCCCCGCTGGTCCAAAACTGCTTATGGCTGAAACCAGATGGATCCTTCTTCATCCAACTCAGGAAGGTTAGTTTGAGTTTGACACTTAGTTCCAATCACCTTATTTAAGCAAGAGACATGAAAAATAGGATGGAGGTTAGAATGATTGGGTAAAGCTAACTGATTGGCCACCTGCCCAATGCACTTGAGAACTATATAAGGACCATAAAATTTGGCTGTAATTTTATGACAATGTTCGACCTTGAGTGAAGTTTTCTTATAAGCTTGCAACCAAAGAAATACCTGGTCTCCTTTAGAAAATTGTCGTTCAAAGCGACCTTGATCGACTTTTTGCTTCATGCGATTCTGAGCAATGACCAAATTCTCTTTGAGGGCATGGATAATATCCTCACGAACTGTAAGTGTTTGGTCAACCGCCTGGACCTTCGATACACCTGACATGTAGGAGAGAACCAAAAGTGGATTTTGGCCATATACTGCTTCAAAAGGATTCATGTGAGTAGTTGTATGGTAAGAAGTGTTGTACCACCATTCAAATAATGGTAACCATTGAGCCCATTGATTTTTCCTTTCAGAGGCAAAACACCTCAAATAAGTCTCCAAACACTTATTGACAACTTTAGTTTGACCATTAGTCTAGGGATGATAGGCAGTGCCGAGATGCAATTGTGTGCCCTTGAGTCTGAACAGTTATTTCCAAAAATTGCTGGTGAAAGTTGGATCTCGATCAGAAACAATAGAATGAGGCATGCCATGAAGCTTGAAGATATGATCCATGAAAAGTTCATCCACAGTTGATGTTGTAAATGGGTGTTGAAGAGCACAAAAATGAGCATACTTTGAAAAATGATCCACAACCACCATGATGATGGACTTATTTTCTGATTTAGGTAATCCCACAATAAAATCCATAGAGATGTCCCTCCAAATAGCGGGTGGAATCAAAAGCGGTTGGAGTGTTCCAAGAGAGTGTGCCAAGAGGTTCAATGGTTTTTCCTTTGTTGCATTGACAAACATAGCATTCTGCTACAAAAGTGAGAACGTCTGTTTTCATACCATCCCAGAAAAAAGAACGTTTAACCTGGTCATAGGTTTTGGTAAACCCTAAATGCCCAGTTGCGGGAGTAGCATGAAGCTCAGAAAGCACCATGGATTTAAGTTTTGACTGTTTACTTAAATACAAATGGCCTTTGTAGCGAAGTTCATCGTTGTGCTAAGAGTACCCTGGGGAAACTGGAGAGTTGGATTTCAATTGTTGGATCATATGTGATATTTTAGGATCATGTAGCCATTCTTGGCACACAGCTTGGAGCCAATCTGGTACAATGAAGGAGAGGGAAAAAAGGGACCCTTCATCTTCATATTTTCGAGAAAGAGAGTCAACAACCACATTTTCTTTTCCTTTCTTGTAAATGATCTCATAATCATAACCAAAGAGCTTAGCTACCCATTTTTGTTGCTCTGGGGAGGAAGGTCATTACTCCAGAAAATACTTGAGGTTTTGATGATCTGTCTTAATTTGGAAGCATTTCCCCAACATATAAGGGTGCCAAAGATCTGTTGCATGCACAATAGCCAACATTTCTTTTTCATAGATTGATTGGCCCAAATGGTGTTTGGACAATTGTTTTCTAGTAAAGGCCAAAGGTCTACCTTCTTGCCTAAAGACATTTCCAATTCCTCTTCCTGAGGCATCAAATTCGAGGAAAAAGGTTTTTGTGAAATCAGGAAGGGCCAAGACCGTAGTACACATAGATGCCTTCAAAGCTTTAAAATTTTGATCTGCTGTGAAATTCGAAGTGAAAAAATTATTTTTAAGGAGAGAAGTGAGAGGGGTCACAATCTTCCTATAATTCCAAAAAAATTGTGATAATAGCCGATTAAACCCAAAAAACCATGCAAGATTTTGATAGTCTTGGGGCAAGCCCAATCCTGCATTACTTCAATCAATTTAGGATCCACCCGGACACCAACCTTTCCAACAATACGACCCAAGTACTCTACTTCTGAGGCTCCAAAGGCACATTTAGAGCGTTTGAGGAAAAATTTGTTCTCTAAGAGTAGATGGAGAATTTGATCCACATGGGAGAGATGAGATTGCCAAGTTTTACTATAGATGAGAGTATCATCAAAGAAAAATAATACAAATGACGGAGAAAACGATAGCAGACATGATTGATGAGGCTTTGGAAGGTGGAGGGGGAATTACACAGGCCAAAGGGAAGTGATAGAGACCCTCATGAGTTTGAAAGGAAGTCTTGGGTATGCCAGCTTCTTGCATATGTATCTGGTGGTAGCTAGAATGCAGATCAAGTTTAGTGAAGTACTGAGCACCACTCAGCTCATCCAAGAGATCGTCAATGATAGGAATGGGCAACTTGTCCTTGATGGTGAGCTTATTGAGGGAATGAAAGTCGGGACACGTGCACCAAGTACCTTATTTCTTAAGTACCATGACCACAGGGGAAGTATAAGGGCTGGTATTGGGGCAAATAACACTCGCTTGGAGCAATTCCTGCACTATTTTTTCAATTTCATTCTTTTGGACAAAGGGGTGACGATAAGGGAGAACATTGGGAAGAAGACTTCCAGGAACAAGGGGAATGGAATTATCATGAACACCCTGAGAAGGAGGAAGTCCATGAGGGGTGGAAAAAAAAGCTTGATGTTTGGAAAGGATAGCTTGGAGGTCAGGATGCACAAAGGGTGTCTCAACGGCTTGAATAGAATGGAGTTGAGCAATGATATCGGAGTGGCCTTTCTTGAGGATATTTTCCATACGATGGGAACTAATGATATCACGAGAACCAGTTGTGAGACCTTGGAATTGATACCTTTGTTCTTCCTGTTGGAATTTCATGGTTAATTCCTTAAAATCCATATGAATGGGACCCAAAGTATGTAACCATTCAACACCGAGCACAATGTCACAACCTCCCATGTCTATGGTAAACATATGATATTTCAGTTGGTAATGTCCAATTTGAATATGATCATTTTCACAACGCCCACCACATTTTATGGACCCACCATTGGCTATCATGATTTTAAAATTATTGACAACATGAATATAACAATTGGTTTCCTAGGCAATGCGATGATGAATAAAATTGTGGGTGCTACCACTGTCAACAAGGATGATGACCTTCATGTGCTTAATGTAGCCAATATGCTTGAGTATTTGTGGGGCCGATAATCCAGTGAGGGCATGTGGGAAATAAGTGGGTCAACGTCAGGTGGGTTAGCAAGCTCTTGGGTGGCATCGGGAAGGGAGGGTTCTTCAACCAAGGGAATTGTCACATCCTATTCATTAACATATTTGGAAATTGACATAAATAGTTTTTGTTCCTTACACTTGTTCCCTAGAAAATATTTTTCATCAAAATACCCTTCAGTTGTTTTTCATCCATTTCAGCCCTATTTAGTTTTTGGACCTTGAGGGGAGTGACAAGGGTGTTAGGATTAATAGGTCGAGGGCGAGGAACAAAAGGGGTTTTTTTGTTATGGGAAAAAACAACTTGTTGGGCCTCTTTAGCACATTGAGTAGCTTCCAACCAAGTGGGAGGGTGGGCCATGAGAACCAAGGATGATTTTAAGGATGGATTTTTTTTTTTAAATGTAGAAACCTTGGCGAATCTTACTAATCCTTCATATGCCAACTATAAATGTTTGACGATATTTTTGTAAAAATATTCAAATTTATAAGGATTTTATATAGTTTTTATAAATGTTGGTGATTTTTAAGGTAAAATAATTTTATCCTATAGAATTTGGGCGAATCATTTTTAAAATAGTGAATCTCATTTTTGGAAAAACCATGGAAAATTAGCCCATGAACGAAATTTAGCCACTAAAATCATCCATGATGAGAACCTGGGATCAGATTTCATCCTTGAGACCACTGATAAAGCATTCACAGAAGAACACATCTGACATGCCCTCTGTTTGAATAGCCAAATGCTCAAAAATAATGATGAAGTCTTCCACTGTGCCAGAATGTTTCAACTTGGTCAAACGACCAAGATAGTGGGTATTAGCATCAAAGCAGGCATAGAGCTCAACAACAAACTAGGTCCAGGAAATATACCCATGACGTGATTTTTTTCTCCATTTCCACCATTGTCAGGGTTTAGGATCTAGATAGAGGACAACATAACAAAGTTTGGCCAACTCATCAGTAATACCATGCAGAGAAAATAATGCTCCATTTCAGTGACCCAACCTGTAGGATTGGAGCCATCAAATGTATTGACCTCTACGCTGGGAAGAAGAGGTTCATGATGAAAGGAGTTGGAGTGAAAATGTGGAGACTGAGAGGAATCGACAACATCGGGTTGTACTGATGAGGAAGGACCCACACGACGGTTCAACAATTGATGGACAATAGACTGGAGGGAGGTCAATTGGGTTGTGAGGTTGGCTTCCAAGTTGTCAATGTGAGAATTGGTAGAATCCAGCTAAGATGTGAGATGTTCGATGGAGACATGGGCTTGATTGACTAAAGTTTGGAGGTCTTGGTTGCGAGTGGTGGCCATTTGGAGAGGGGAAGTGCGAGTAAGGAAAAAAATGGGTGGGTAGGACCAGAAAAAAAGAAGACTTAGAAGCGATAGGTACCATGACGATAAGTGCTTGAAGGGAAATATAATGGGATAGGCGGAAAAATAGGGACACTGGGAAGGGGTCATGTCCAATGAAACAAAAGGGATTAAAAATGATGGGTATGACTCTGATCAGGGAAAAAAGGGGATTCTAATGGAATAGGTCCCAAATAAGTGTGTCGGTGGGACCACTATACTTTTTTTTTTTACTCTTGCAGAGTTATACTCCGGCCTGAAGAATACTACAGTGACAAAATGCCCAAATGCTTAACAGGAAGAAATGTGAAGTAATTTCGCAACCAAAATGAAGAAGACACTATAACATGACAATAAATCTTGTTGGTTCTATTTATGTTTCCTTCCCAAGGGTTAGGGTATTCAAGGGTTCTATAGACAAGGGTTTTCCCTATGCTATAGCTCTCTGATATATGTGCGAGGTCCAACAATAGTACTTGACCCAATATCTCAGGGCACCAACTAAGGAGGCTAGACCATACCCTTAGCCGTACTACTCGACTACCCAGGTACTAGAGATTATCTTCGTGAATGTTGTTCTCGGTGGCACTATAGCAGTCATGCGGTCGATCAATTTATCTATGGAGGTCTTCATGAGATCTAGGTCGATATGTATACAAGTGTTGTTTGATTCACTACCACTCGAAGGGGTACCGACAAGGGTTACAAGTGTGGAAAACATATGTGCACTTAAGTACCACTTGTATTTCTTGCGTGTATGAATCACCAACCGCAAGTTTATGCGCGCAACGATAGATTTTTGTAGCTTAAAGACGTTGGAATACATCTCTACCCTGGAAAAAAAATTAACCCACAATTTTCTGCCGAGGAAGGTGCTCTGATACCACTTGTAATATTCCATATATAAAATAGTATGTAGAACATAAATAATTAGTTAGAAATGGCAGATAAACAATGATATAACCAGAACAACGTCACAATAATACCAGAATAATACCAGAAATACACCAGAAAGAGGACTTGTATTACTAAGAGCAATGTTCACTTGCCTCTTCGAGGGGGCAACCTCCAGCAGGGCAAAGATCTATTACAATAATATCCAAGACAAAACTTCTCATACCCTCTATTCCTATTTATACTAAATCTATCTATCAAAAGAACAATCTACAGGAAGATCCTCCTAGAAGCGGAAGCTTCTATTATGTCTTCTTACATTTGACTTATTCCTCCGTATTGCTAGGCCTTATTAATATTGACCTTTATTACATGAAAATACATTATTCTACCCACTTGAGGGGTTTGGTAGGTTAGGTCCCTAACAATATTTCTCATTCAAAGTTTGTGAGAAAACAATTCTCATATTACTACAGAAATGGTGTTTTATTAAATTTAATTACATCAAAAAAAGTGGAATGATTTAAATTTAGATAGATGTGTGGAGAAAGGTTAACTAAAAGTTCTCATCGGGATAATTAGTCTTCTTATCTCTTAGTCACCGCAAAAATGCTTTGAGACACTTAATCCTCCTTCAAAAATTACTGAAAGCAATAATGAATAGGAATTCCAAAGACAACCATGGCCATTCCTCCAGGGGCGAGTCAAGGCTAGGCGTTAACCAAATAAAAAGTCATTAACTGAGAAACTCTATGAGAGATATGGGAAACAAAAGCTGCAAAGAGCTCCAAAAATGTTGTGTGTTGAAACTGTTGTCACAATTGCTATGGAGATTTTGCCTATTCTTTGTATTCTCTCGAACTCCAAACACATTAATCGATAGATCAAATCAATTAATAATTTGTTTTTTAATAATCATTTTTATCATCTCACTCAAAACCTTAGTATGTGGCAAGGACATTGCCACATGTAGCTTGTTATATTTTATAAAAAAAATTATTGTGAAAATTTTGTGGAACTTTGGTTTATGGTACTATGGATGTTGTTTTTTTCCTAAAGTAAATAAGATGTAGACTTTTATGCCCCTTTATACATGGTTGTGCATTTTACATTTTAAGAATTGCATTTTACATTTTAGTAAATTTATTTATAATAAAAAAATATATATTTTATAAATTTAGGTCAAATTAAAAAAACATATTATATAAATTTAGGTAAAATTTAAATTGAAAAATACAAAAAAAAAAAAAAAAAAAAAATCTGAAGTATCATCAAATTTTAACTGTCAATTTGAAACTCCAAGTCTAGAGACACCATCACATTTATTAGAATTAAATCTACATTTAAAAAACACTCTAACTCTCTTCATCTTAAATCATAAAGAACTTTTTTCATCTTAAATGATCATGATATCGGTGATAATTTAAAAAACACTCTAACTCTCTTCATCTTAAATGATAACGATATTGGTGATATTTTAAATGATGCTAATGACTAGGTCCTCTCAAGTGAATCCGCTCATCAAAACTATTTTCAAGTTCCTTTGATGGTAATGCATCTGTTGTGGTTTTAAGGAGGATCTCTATAATGCATTGGACCACTGGAAATTTGACTAAATGAGGAGCCTTGCAATTGGGATGCAGTTCGTCACAGGTTGTATACTTTTATTGCTGAGACTTTTTCGTCTTCAAATCCAGTGGCATTTTCTTTTCTTAGTCTTCGGACCCCATCTGAATTTATCCTCAGAAAAAACTACAGTATTCTGAAACCTGTGTTTATCTGTTACATTTTCCAAATGTGTGTTTTTCCAAAGAGACCTACATTTCTCAAATGTGTGTTTCTCCGAAGAGACCTCTTTGAAGGTAGACACTGAAATTGAATAAAATCAAATAACTTTGAATAAAAATTTTAAATTTTATAAAT
>JZKD02S0010019.1:276136-312367 GCA_000966675.3 Picea glauca
AACAATAACATCCCAACATGTATGCCAAACCTAATGGCTGACTAAGCATCTGTGGACTCTGCACGGCGACAGTTAAAGCGAAGATAGAAGCAGATTTAACACCACTCATTACTCCGGTTGCTTGTCCACTATTTCCAATAAACCCCGTCTTGCAGTATATTGGGAAGCCCTCACAATTATTACTAAGGATGCTGTAGTCTCCAAACCCTTTTTTAAGCAGATAATATGCACGGCAGAGGACTGTATTTGTGGGATCTGATTTTTCAAGCGTGCATGTTCCTCCACGGGCATGAACCATAAATACAAAACCAGTAACATTATACTGAAATAGATACACATTTCCTCCATCAAGAAAGCAATCTAAACAAGAGCGGATCACACCAGCTTTTCTATGGTGTGAGCCACAGCTGTCAGGATAGTTCGGACAAATCATTGTTGTTGGTAAACTAGAACTAAAACTACTCTCGCTTGGACCTGCTGTAAAATGGATCACATAATTACCCCCAACATAAATCCCTGTATAGGAAGCCAGGAAACATGAAATGTGTGATGAACTAAATTGGAGCAAACATAGGAAATCCAAGTACATTGATTAATAAACGGATAAAAAAAAGCCACTATGCTGGACAAGAACAATAAACTTCACGACATCAAAATCTCCATCAAATTTGAAATCCAAAAATCCAAAAATAGTTATGCAAAAAATCAAAGGAATCACAAATATCCGCAGATCTTCACAAAACCAATTTAAAACAATTGCACTGCATTCCAGAAGAACCTGATGAGTTCTCAGTAATTATATTGAATGTGGAGATCCTATTAAAGCGAGGAAATATACCGTGGTGAGTATATGAGTAAGCTGCCCGCCATGTATAAACATGGTCACCAGTTTTGAGCTCGCTCCTTTGCACCTCGTTGGAGAATAAACCCATTTTGTTGATAAGATATGAACTGAATTACTGAACCAGAGGAGTCAGCTGATGACGCAGACGCAGAGGAGCCTCCTCTTGCCTCTCGTTGAAATAAAAAATAGAAAGTGGAAGCGAAAACCTCCGTCGGGCACAATTGCAGAGGAGCCTCCGCTTGAAATAGCGAGCGAGAACCCAAATGATATGTGGAATGGTATTTTTTAATGAGAATATAAGACGTATATATATATTATTCTATGGTGTATTGTCTTTGTATTATTAAGGATATCAAGAGTTCTTTGAAAGTGATAAATAATTTGAAGTTAATAAAAATCACATCACTTTTTTTATCACGCGATTTTTATTTTTTTTCATTAAAAGTATACATGATAGAATATGGACTGCTATTTTTTACCCTGATTTAAGGCTGGTTTAGAGGCTGAAATTTTACCAACCATAATGCCTTTGAAATGTGCACGTTGCCTAAGAACATTTTCCTTGTAGAAGGATGGAATCTTTGCTTTCCAGTGGAGTGGATCTGTTCTAGCCGAATTTATACCATTTTGTTATTCTTGAAACCAAATACTCTTTAAAGAAGTTTGGGTAAACAATTACTGAAGATTTCAATCAACAATGTGGAATATATATTAACCATTCATATGCATATCATTATTGTGGAATTTGTCTTATATTTAATTATGTAGTTATTGGAAACCTCAAATTGAGATTTGAAGAAACCCTAGTAGCACAAGTCTCTTGTTTACGTGGTCCTCAAGATGAAGGTGCCCATGGCAGGGCTCTTGGGGGGTCGAATCCCCCTTCCTTCAAGAATTCTCTGACTAGTTATAGCCAAGATTCGCAACTTGTTAATCAGTAAGCTTCTTTGGGAAATGGTATCTCGACTAAAGCGGTGAAAGGATCCAAAGCAGTGAAAGACATGGTATATTAGACCCTCGATCACTATGGAAGGACCAAAATGGAAACCAAGACAATGTATACCGAAGGCGCAAAATATACCTAGGTATGAAATATGATGTGAAAGGGTAGGTAGTTATGTTTAGTATATGTAGGATCATGCAGTCATAGGAAAATTCCCCCATAGAATGGATTATGGTTTCTTAGATCAATACTTGTTGGAAACCTCAGGGAAGATTTGATCTAAAGCTAGGTTCTAAAATATTTTTTACTGCCATATTTCAAAGTTTGCGGGATCAATATTAGATCTTTGAGAATGGGCCTTATTTCTTCCAATCGACAAGGTTACATTTGAGATTCTGGATGGAGAAATTTAACCTTGATAAGGAATATTTTACATATGCCTCAGTTTGGGTCTGCCTCTATTCTCTCCCTCAGGAATTCTGGGATGAGGAAATTCTGGCTGGGATTGGAAACACACTTGGCACCTATGTCTCAAGCCACCAAGAAAGGAAAATATACATACTATCCTAAAATTTGCATACATATGAATGTCTCTGCTCCGATCCTAGACTCCATTTGTCTTTCATATCAGGACTCATAATGGATCCAAACCCTTGATTCTGACTACATTTCATTTCGATCTTGTTGTTTTCATGAACATGGCCACCTCTACAAAGATTTCCCTCTTCTCAATCCTCCCAAACCCCCTAAAGTAGATCGAAAGAAAGATGAAGAAGGCTTCACCAAGATCACAACATGTAGATGACCTGGTCACAAACCGTCCCCCACATGTATGGCCAAAACCCCAACCATGAAATCCTCATCTCACGTCTAGAAAATACGATACCAAAGCATTCTTCTATCCCCTCCCTTCAAAGATCAAAATCCTGAAAATCGGATGAATCTCTTTCTTATACCCATGAAGATCCAAATTGACCCAAACATTTCAAGTACCTCTAGAAATGCCACGACTAGGAGATGTTTCTATTCATTAGGAGCACAAGGAGGAAACCAATCTCGGTCTGAAGGACATGGATTTGGAGGGAATTGACCTTCAAGGCATTTTGGATTCTTGTTCGTGCCAAGACATCAAATCTATCTCGATGGAGCATATCGAGCGTGTCAAGAAATCCTTGGGAAAAAATGTTAAAGGATCTTCTGGACCACATCTCGATTCTTCATCCAGGCCCATCTTCATCTCCGGGGTTCCAAACAAACAGGCCAAAGACACCCAAGAAATCCCATAAAGATGACAAGCGTAGAGGAAGGAAGTGTAATGTTCAACTTCTTCATGAAATTGGTGATATATTGGTAAACTCTAGGAAGAATACATCCGTTACAGATTCATACCAACCCTCTCTCATCCCAAGTTTCCAATGAAATTTCTCTCTTAGAATATTAGAGGCATAAATGGCAAGAGCAAGAAACGACTCTTGCAAAACAAGGTTCTTCCTGAATCCAAAATATTTTTCTTTTTCAAGAAACTAAGTGCTCAATTTGTTCTCTAGAGAGCGTTGGCAATAAATTTTGGAGGGCATGGCATTCTATGGCTCTAGATTCCAAAGGGGTTGCTGGAGGGATTTTTATAATGTGGAACCCTGTCACGGTGATCCTCGGTAAAAAAAAATCCACACCATGAAGTCTTACATCTTGCCTCAGACAAATTGGAGCTTAAATGTCTATCTTTCTTACAAACGTGTATGTTCCTCATCATCTAAATGAGAAAATAGACTTCCTTGAATCTCTTCATATTTTATAGGAGGTTGTTGGATCTAATTTTTGGATTCTTCAGGGAGACTTCAACATGATATATTATTTGAAGGAAAAAAAAGGAGGAATTCACAGACTTGAAGGGGACAATGAATCCTTTCACTCCTTCATGCAAGATAACAAGCTCATTGATATCAACAATATCAATGGAATGTTCACCTGGAATAATAAACAAGGGGGAAATCATCAAATATCATGCAGACGTAATATATTTCTAGTCTCAGAGTTGCTAATTCTCTCAAGACATCATATGGAGGCCAATATTCTTCTAGCTGTGGGCTCAGATCACTGCCCATTTGTATTACCATTGAAGTACGAGGGATCCCCTATAAGAGTTCGTTGATGTTTGAAAATTTATGGCTTATGCACCTAAACTTTTAGGAAAATATTTAGAAATGATGGTAGGAGGTTGATTCTGCTCATGGCACACTTATGTATTACTTCCAACAATGTCTGAAGGCCTTAAAAATCCAACTCAAAATTTGGAACAAACAGGGTTTTGGTAAATTTTTAAGAAATAACAAGGATATAATATCATATGGTAGAGTTACACCTGGATTCCATTTCCTAAGGATGGATTGAGGAATCCATCAATTAGGAGAAATTGATAGCCATCCAGATAGAAGAGCGATGATGCCAAGAGGAAATTCTCTGAAGAAATAAATCCATAGATTAGTCGCTGAAAGAGGGTGAGTGCAACTATAAGTTCTTTCATCACTCCATGGTTCAAATAAGGAAAGCCAATTGCATCACCTAGATTAAGAAGAATCAAGGTAATAATCTCACTTCACATCATGATATTGAGAAAGAAATCAATACTTATTTTTTCACTCTCTTATTTGAACCTATTCGGGATAGATCTAAAGAAATCATTTCCATCACAAGAAGCATCCCAAAACTGATCTATGTAGAACATAATGATTTTATGATGCATAAAATATCCCTCCTTGAATTGGAAAAATCCATTATGAGCCTTTCCCCTAGCAAATCCCTAGGACCAAATGGTTTTGCCTCTAATTCTTTCATCATTACTCGCTTATTGTCAAAATGGATGTGTGGGATCTGGTTTTTGAATCCCAAAGAATCTTTGGCATCCTCCCTACTCTTCATTCCATGTTCATCAAACTCATTCCAAAGGAATCGCAGGCCTTGGATCCCTCCTAATTCAAACAAATTCCCCTTTGCAGTGTCATATACAAAATTATAACCAAAGTCCCATCCTCTCGACTGAAGACCCTTATGCCCATCCTTGTGGGACATGAGCAATCTAGGTATTTTGAAGGTAGGAAAATCCTTGACTGCAAAATTCTAGCAAATGAGGTGGTTCATTCCCTCAAATCTTGCAAAACTCTAGGAATTGTCTTCAAACTTGATATGTCAAAGGCATTCGATAAATTAAGTTGGTAGTATATCAAAGATATTATGCTAGCCTTTGGATTCCATCCAAATTGGGTTAATTGGATCCGCCAATTCATCATTTCTTCATTTTTCCCCTCCTGAAAAATGGCTCTCCCTCACCCCCCCGTTCATCCATCTCATGGAATTCATCAAGGTAACCCCCTTTCTCCCTTCCTTTTCATCATGATGGTGGAAGGTATCAGTCACAACATCAAGGCCACCATTCAATCCCAACATCTTCAAGGACTCTCCTTGAATGACTCCTCCTCCCCTCTATCACACAATCAGTTTGTTGATGATACCATGCTAATGGATACACCAACTATCAAGGAGGATAGTGACTTCAAAAGTATTTTGGATGATTTATGGATGCGTCAGGTACTAATATCAAACACCTTAAATATCATATTTTCTTTTCCAATGCCCCACTACTTGTCCAGTTTCACATTTCCCGCATTATAGGTTTCATTAGGAGTTCCCTTCCATCCAAATATATTGGTAACCCTCTCCTCGAATCTACTTGTTGAAATTTCTCTTGGGAAAACCTCCCCTCTCACCTACAGAAAAAACTTTCTAGTTGGACCTTTAGAGCCCTTAATATTGTTGGTCACCTTATTCTCCTGAAATCGGTTCTACAGGCCATTTCCCTATATCTCTTCTCAGTTCCTCCAGCCCCCAAGTGTATCATCAAAGCTATCAGATCCCTTAAGTGCAACTTCCTTTTCCAAGGTGATAACACTAATAGAAAATGGGAATTGGTGGTGTGGGACTCCCTTTTCACTCCAAAGCTTAATAGTGGCCTTCACTTGCAAGATCTAGATCTACTTATGTAGTACTCAAAGTCAAAACCTAGTTGATATGGTTGCAATTTAAAGGAGAGATTTAGAGCTCCCTCTAGAAGAATAAATGTGCTCCTCATATTTGTCCTAGGGATCTCATCCGGATGAATGGCTTCCATCGAGGATCCATAATTTGGAACACCACTTGAAAGAATAAAACTCTCATCCAAGATCACTTCTTTTGGGAGATTAGATATGGCCACTCGACTCTCTTTTGGGAAGACTCGTGACAATAGCTACCCAATCTTCAGAACAACCTTGATCTCCTCCCGCTTAAAGATGAGTTGGTGGAAGCTCATGGGAGAACCATGCATCTTAACTAGAAACATGACTTAGACTAATATGGTTGGAGGGAATGGTCTCTTAACCTTGATCACATTCTGCTCCAAAAAAGACCCCCCCTTGGAATTGATAAAAGTTGAGTTTATTCTTTTAAAGGTAAGGTTTTCAATGATTCATGTCAAACTTAGATGGGGGTATCAAGTTGCTAGTGCATTTACAATAAAGGAAGCCTACTCCCTCAAATCCTAGCATGCCTCACTGCCAAAAGACAATATTTGGAGTAGCATTTTGGGGGCCAATATCTAGCCTAAGGTGGACTCCTTCTTATGGCTGGTGGTACGTGGTAAGATTTTAACCCGGGACAATCTCCTTCGTAGCATATTTTTAGGGCCAGGGTTTTAAATAATGTGTCAGAAAGAAGATGAAAATATAGAGCACCTACTAAATCAATGTGACTTAAGTTGGGGTTTGTGGGATCAAGGAGCAATCTCGTTTTGTCAATCTGAAAATAAATACGACTCTATCAAGCTCACCATCTCCTCATGGCGTAGTTAAGGCTTCAAATGTTCTCTCCTATATTTAATTTGTAAGTTCTTTCCCGACTTTCTTTTGTGGGAGACTTGGAAGGAAGAAATAGATGCATATTCAAGAACAAGCATTTGCCTCCCTCTATAGTATGGAATATAATCAAGAAAGACATTTTGGAAAGAATTTTAGTTGGGAATTGGTTTGGGGATGATCTGGAATGTGAGGATCATGAACTTTTGATCTTGAACAATTGGACTCCTCTTTTTCCCCTTCCCTCTCTGTCCCTTTCCAAGACTAGCTCACCCTATGTCTCCATTCCATATTCCTAGTCTTCTCTTCCCTCTATTTTCATTAATCTCAAATTTGATGGCACCTCCAAAGGAAATCCCGGTCCGACCGGATTTGGTGGAGTTCTTAAAAATGATGAAGGACAAATTCTAATAATCTGTTCTTGATTCATCGACTCCAACTCAAAAAATGCAGCTGAAATTTTGGATTTAATTCAAGGTTTAAAGATTGCTCCCCATCATCAATTCCACAAGATGATTGTTGAAGGAGATTCTCAACTGGTCATTCATCTAGTCACTCGACTTGAGAATGGTACACCACCGAGCAATCTTTCAACCAACTAGTGTCTTTAATCTCTCATTTATCTTCTTCATTAAGGCATATGAAGATATGGGAATCTAGTACCCTCACACATCAAAAGGGAGGCCAATAAGGTTGCAAAATGCTTGGATAATGAGGGCATCTCCAATCCCTCCTCTCCCTAGGATAGTGGTTGGTCGTTGACCCAGGGTGATCATCTTGTCCACCATTTAATACCCTGGCTATGAAAGATTGGTATCACTAGGATTGCGTTCCATATGGCCAAGCTAACCAACGCATATCGATTGATGGAGGGGTGATGGGATTGGAGGTCCACGCATGGGCCATGGGGGCTTCACCTCATTGACCAATATCTTATCACGTTCACTCATAAATGGGGTTTTTAAATTATGAAAAATAGAATCAATATATTGTAGGTATTGGGTGGGGGATGTATGCTATGAGGGGTTTTATAGGTATTGGGGGGTATAAAAAGGGGTATTTGTTAAAAATAAGGGATATATCATAAAAATGGGGTTTTTTTTATTGGAAAAACGTATTGGGAGGGGGGTTAAACAAAAATATTTGGGGAGGTATTTATCAATATCTAGTGAAATTAGGGGTATTCTTTAATATCCCATTAATGAATACATTATGGCATAGGCTAATTGAGTGGAGACCATGTGACGTGGGATATTTTGTCTATAACATTGCCTCTCTTCATCCAGGCTAGAAAAATGTCCCAAGTGCATCATGCAATTGAATGGGAGGGCAAGAACATTTCAGAGCACAACGATCGACGATCAATGAAGTTTGAGGGAAAGTATGATGAGTCAATTCATGCAATAAATGTTTTTGATGTAGGAGTTAATGGAAGTAAATGAATGGGATGACCTCATCCTAACTTCCATCACACCTGCACATGGGAGAAGGAATGAGGTAGAATCCCATATGGAGATGATTTTTATTCTATGGCTCTAAGATTTTTTCTTCAACGTTTGAGACAAACAACATTCTGTGGTGGGTTCAGTTGATTCAATCGGATTTTCACAAAAGTTCCTAGTGGAGCTTTGTAAGTGGTTTTATGGCGCCCAGAAAGTGCAAAGGGGAGATGGTTCTTAAGAAGAGGACTCATCTTTTCCTTGATGCAAAGGAGGCAACAATGAATTACCAGTTTGGGGTCCACCCAAATGATAAAGAATCCATGAAATCACTAGAGGATGAGGTGAGAGCTAGGAATGCTCAGATGGAGAATGAAGTTGTGGAGAATCAAGCTAGAGACATTGTCCCTGACCTAGGATGCACCAAAAACAATGACACTAAATTTTATCGAATAGTGGAGCTATACTAGCATGTGAAAGAAATGATAGCTCAGAGAAGGGTGCCTCAAGAGCAAGAAATTCAGAATATGAAGCAATGGGTGGAAACTCTGGAGCGTCAGTCAAACCTATTGATAATTATGGTTGCATGGCTTGTGAAGAAGCAGGGAGTGGTATTTCAGGTTGTCAAAGGACTCTCCTTCAAAATTTAAGGTCTCGTTGAAACCATCGCCCTCTACTAGTGTTCATCACAATGGGGCTCCCCAGGTTCATTTTCTTGATGAGTGATGGATATTTCCTAGTTCAGGGTTTTTCTAGTCTAGGTTTATTATTCTTTTTCTGTTTTCTTTGTATTCATGAGGATAATGGTGTAGACTGGTTAGACATATATTATCAGACTCAATATGACAATATTAGCATTTTTGTTAGCGGTCATGGTTTCCCTTTGGGTAGGCCAACAAACTCTGGGTTATTTTTTGAACATCTCATGACTATCATAGCTACATGCATGTATGCATTGTCATTTTATGAATAAATACTCTTCCTCTTACTTACAAAAAAAATATATGTAGTTATTGCCTTTTACAAATTTTAATATTTTGTTTGGAAAAATGGTTTGTGGTTGTGCATCAATCCTTTGCGCCTTGGTCTTATACTATATTAAAAATTATTTTTGTTTTGACCTTGTTCAAGCTAAGTATTATTGGTTAGTGCCCCTATTCGTAAATGGTCGTATAAAAAAAGAACAAATCAATATCCCTCAATACTCATATAAAGAATGGAAAAAACAAATGACTTTTCCTTCTCCCCATATACAGCCTGAGTGGGCCTAATGGTTAAGAACATGTGTTTCCTCTTAAGAGGTCACAAGTTCAAATCTAGAGGGGGTAGGGTATGTATACCTCTGTAGACTTTACAAACAAGGGGGTCTCATACACCAATGGCTTTTCCTTGATGTTATCTATCTCTCCCCATTTTACTTTAAAATTTGATTTTCCATATTTATTATTTTCTTAGCTTTACTAATTCTAAATTGTTTTTATTTTACATATACTTACTAAACCAAAAAATTAAGACACCTAAACAAAATCTCAAAGTCCAATACTTAACATAATTAAAAAAGAAAAAGACCATTTAGCATACTTTCATGGAAAATTGTTCATTACATTTCATTCGTTGCGTGGAAATGGACAGATTGTCTGGCTTTTTTTTATTACCACGTGGCCATTTAGAGATAATGCTTTACAAACAAGTTCTCATAATGCTGGCAACCTCTTTCGCCCTTTTCTTGTTTTTTCAAGAGAGATAGATTTCAGAGTACCCTGTGGCCAATGAAATATTCATGCTTCGTAAGGGGGCAACCTCTTTCTCTTTTTGGTTTTTAAAGTGATTGATTTATGCCCACCACATATCCCCATGGAGAACAATGGTCCGGAAGATGCTCGAGGAATCACTTGATTGATTATGCGCACCGGAAGATGCTCGAGGAATCGCTTGATTGATTATGCGCACCATGTGACCACTTGAAGAACTATGCTTTTTAGGATCCTTCGAAAAAGTTTGGAGGAAATTGTTTGCGATTTTTATTCAAAAGTGATTGATTTACGAGTACCACCAGGCCAATTAAATGAAAGGTAAAGTGATTAATTTATGAGGACCAATGCTTTTGAAGATGCTTGAAAAAAGTTGGAGGGATAGTTGGTAATTCGGTAATTTAATTAAATATGTATTTTTTCAACAGAAATGCTTCATTTTATCAATAATAACAAGTATTTAAGTGATTTTATTTATTTTACCTCTAGTTGTTTGTAAATTAGAGAAAAAGATACTACAACAGAACTATTATGTTATAAGCAAGTTATTGATTACAAATTTATGTGTTAATTTTTAAGATGTTATTGATAGTGCTTTATGCTATTTTGAATGGAATAATGTTCAAAACATAGAAGAAGAGACATTGTTGGTCCCTCCCTATCGTAGTATAGAATGATAATTGGGTGCGGGGCCAAGGCTACAAAAAATGTGTTGTACAAGTGACAAAGAATATAGACTTGGATTAGTCCGAAGATTCCATATTATTATTTTTGAAGAATCGATATGCATTAGTTTCTTTATGACCTCAATTACAAATATTTTCATCAGGGAATGCAATAGTACGAATGTTAGGATATGATTCACTACAAATAGTATGTATGTATTTATGTTGGACAAGGCATAGATCCATTTGCCAAAAAACTAGGTAGCAAATATATGGTCATGATGTTCAAAAATATGTGTCATGAAATTCATAAGAGATATTGCTCTTTGTTTTTCTTCACAATCTTTCTATGTCTCATTTGTTCATCAAATTTTTGTTCCACACACTTTTTCAAAGATTTATCATTTTTTCGTTTTATGATGTTGGCTATATAGTAGTGGTTGGGTCGGTTTCTTTGAGTGTGATAATGTCATTTTTCCATTTATATCTTCTTCTCTTGTTCCAATATTTCTTTCAAGAAAATTGGAGAATGAAAAAAATGTATTAAGTACATGACATTGAAGAAACAAAAAGAATATTAAAATTTAAATATGATTTTTTAATTTTCACAACAAAGCATGGTGCTTGTAAGTTGTAATGCTAAAACCAAGGAACACAAACATTCATAGTACATATCAACCCATAAACAACAAAGTAAAATTATTAAAACCTAAAGTTACATATGCATTTGTTGAAGCTAAGTAAGGCCTCTGAAGATCTTTAAGGCAAGTACTAAAGAAGTGTACGGCTAGTACTTCTTGCTCAGACCTTATGGCAATGACTAGAGTCTGACTAGAGCTATGACCTTCTAGCAATGACTAGAGTGGCTATGATTGTCTACAGCAATGACTAGCGTCGGCTATGACTGGTCATGACAACAGGCTGCA
Source organism: Picea glauca (assembly GCA_000966675.3). Classification (NCBI taxonomy): domain Eukaryota; kingdom Viridiplantae; phylum Streptophyta; class Pinopsida; order Pinales; family Pinaceae; genus Picea; species Picea glauca. The sequence continues at coordinate 287,591 of JZKD02S0010019.1, forward strand.
ATTACCGGAAAGTCTATGGCAAGTAATGGCTTTCACTTGAAAATTTGTTGATGGGTGGCATTTTGAAATTGTTGGCTTTGAAAAGAGAAAAGGCTCGAGTACATGGTAAATAAGCAATGTTAGGTTGTTATTATCAAACAAAACTTGGCATGAGTAGAACACCTCTATAAACAAAATTGCAAAGAGCGTAGTACGATAATCCTTTTTTGGATTCGTTTTATTACTACCCAACATAACAAATCTTAAACATGGAGATAAGTTCATTATAAAGATGGCACAATCTAATGAATAAGAAAAAGGACAAGGAATGTGTGCCATCGCTCCAATTGCAATAAGGATATACATTAGAGACAAACTCAAAGAGTATAAGTAGTCTAAATGTATACATAGATAGAGGTTGGAATTTGTTTATTACCATGCTATAAGCATACTCATATTCCATCCTTAGATATGATGTAGAGTTTTAGAAGCATATTCATATTCCATCCCTAGATATGATGTAGAGTTTTAGGGCATGTCAAAACATTAAAGGTAAATGAATATCAATGAAACTCATTTAAAAATATTGAAGCCTTACAAAGTAAGATATCTTGCTAAAACCCTAGTAATCATACAAATTTTAATGCACAAAACTTATGCTGGATAAATTTACATAGAGTGTTATGACGCACATAAGTTTCAAAAAATAAACTACTGAAATCTATCTCTACAAAACCATGTGAGCAAAGCAACCCTCGGACGAAAAGGTCACTTGGGATTATTTTACAATTCTTACATTCATAGTATCAATGCATTAAATTTACAAGTTACATAGGTAGAAGGTGTGGCATGTTCATGGGCATATGTCCTACACAACTAACACTAGGGAAAAGGGTAAGGTTGGGAACACATCCCAATATCAACCATTTTGACATGATATTAGCTAAAGGTAGAGGCTAGTGGGAGAGAGAGAGGAGCATAATTTTTTAAATCTATGTGAGAGAATGTGTCTAACATGAATATTTTGTAGGCATGATGGAGAGGAACTTATTATATGTCAAGAAACATCACAAAGCATACTCAAGTTATTTTGTAACATGCCTCCAATAATAGAACAATGGTTTCATGTTTTGTGAGATGCACTATGTACTTTGAATATTTTGTTGCCTCGTTTTTTTACACATCCTAAGGCAGTCAATATGAACACAGACCATTGCATAGGGAATTATTTCGATGACCATTATAGAATATGACACTTTTTATTTCAAAAATGATGTCATCATTGGGGTACTTTGTCTACCTAATTGTTTCAACCCATTTTTAAAATGAGTGGTGCATAGAAATATAATGGCCTCACAAAAAATATAAAAATTTATGTGGGAACTATTATAATATCCACTAATTCCTTGCAAGAAATATCAAGATCCCTTATAACAATTATTCAGGGATATTTAATTCTTTGATTCAATAGCAATGTCCCACTCATCAAAAGACACAACAACATTCCACAAGGGATGGTAATAATAATGAAGATGGCATCATTTTCATCATGAGCTTGACACTTTTAAGTATTTGAGTCGAAAACCATGATGCCATAAAGAATATCAATGATACAAGAAAATATGAACTATGATAATTATAATATATCTACCATTCATTCACTTCACTAATTTTGTTGTATTAAATTAATAATTTCATTACATGCATACACTTTCTTTTATATCTTATCATGTTGAACACCCAACCAAACATAAGCTAATACATTTACCTTTAATACCTTTACGAACCGTCACATCCTTTGGGGGTGTCACGCCCCTTCATGAACCCATGTGTCCAAATGAATCATCGCGTCTCTTCATGAACTTGGTGGTCCAAAAGAATCATCGTGCCCCTTCGCAGACCCAGTTTCCTAGATGAACCCATTCACTCATCAACCGTTGTGCCCCTTCGGATCAATGAACCCAACCTTAGTGTGCCCCTCATGTTGGTTTGCCCCATCCGTCTAACCGACTCATCGTCTTGGGTTTGTACACCTCTTAGGTGAGTCGGGCCTACTCTCCTAAGTGCACCCCCCATGCCTTATATGATTCATGTGTTTATTGAAGTGCCCAAGTATTTCCCTCAAATATTTATCAAATTTTCTGTCGTTTGACTTGTGTGGTAAGGCACCTTGGGTGAAGTCACTCCTTGGCACGTCACGTGCCCAAGGAACCCCAACTCTCCTTGATATGAAGAATTATGTCTCCTCATTTGCACTGAGTGTCATGCCTACCCGATTTCGACTGTGATGGAAGTGCATGCACCCAGCCTTGGTGTTGCAGGCCTTACACTATGTATATTTCTCAATCTATTAGAAAGAGAACATTATTAGTTATAAGTTAACCATGAAACAATAGATTTAGTATTTTTCACATGGTTGAGTTGGAGTATTTCTCCAATTTAATTTTTTTTCCATAAATTAATAAAAATATAAAATGTGTTAATACTACTCCAAATTTAAGTTAAATTTGTATCTATTCAAGATATTTAGTCGCATAAGAGTTTTTTTTATAAATCTGAATAGGATTGAAAGGCAAGTCAATCTAGGTATGGTGTTTAAGTTGTGTTTTCAAAGATATTGAAAGGTGTTGCTAATAAAAAGTTAAAATGCAATTTAATAAAATCATAATGAGTTTGACTTTGTTTTCAAAGATGGTAAAAGTAAGTAAATTGTTGACAAATGTGTTATTTAGAATTTTAGAGTGTCCATGTCCACTCTTGCTAGCATAATTCGAGGTTCAAATATCATTGTTGGACAACGGAAATCTTAGGGGCTAAATTTCACCCATGGGTTAATTTTTCATAAAAAAGATTCACCAATTTTCATTTTTTCTAAAATGATTCGCCCGACTTCTATAGGATACAATTATTTTACCTTAAAAACCGCCAAAATTTTATACAAAGTATATAAAATCCTTAGAAATTTGAATAGTTTTTAAAAATTATCACCAAACATTTTATAGTTTGCATATTAAGGACTAGTAAGATTTACCAAGATTTCTACATTTAAAAATAAATTTCAATCCTTAAAATTATCCTTGTTGAAATGAAGAATAAAAGACAATGTGATCATAGATCAGATTTTCTTGGCAAAATAACATTTATGACCAAGGAAATGGAACACATCCACTATTATATTACTTATTTTTTCAATTCTTAATATTACATCACTTGTACACAGATATTACATAAGCCTTAATGTAATTGGTCAATGTATTATACAAGAGGTGTAGCAAGAAAAGAGACCTAAATTCTAGAGGTAGCTATAAAAAGAGACCATATATAACAAATTATAGTTAAAGTTTCTTGGTAAAATAATGGACAATAAGTACAGTCGGGAAAGTAATTTTATTTGTTGGTTGTATTTTGAATAAATTACATGCTACAACTGATTAATTGAAGCAATGTACGGAATTCATTGACATGATATATGGTCTCTTTTAAAGCATTACATGCATTCAACAATTGCATGGTGGTGTCAAACTGCCCATCTACCCACTTGCAACAAGCATAATAAATAAAGTTGCATACAGTCGAAAGGCTTTCCCAGGTTGTGTAGTGTCATGTTGAGGCGAACAAGAGAAATGTAGGTGACTCCCACGAGAAGCAATTATAGCAAGGCCTAGTTCTTAAAGGTAACGCAAGGATCAATGGTGATGTCCACTCGTCACCTGTGATGTTCTTGTCAATACTTTGATCTTGAAAAATTAAATCAAAGCACTTGCTTCCAGCTCATCATATAGGTTAGTATTTGTCGGTCCCTACTCTTTGTGGTATACACTATAAAGTGAAGGAAGAGATCGAAAGGAGAAAAAAATCACTTCAACTCAAAGGCCAATCAAATATTAACCTTAGCATCACATCAAAGCACTGAAGGATCAAACAATGATGGATTGTTGTTGTTGAAAGGGTGGTTCACTACACCTTTTGACCATAAGGAAATGGAATCTCATGTAAATAAATCATCTCAGACATATAGCATGTTTGTGCAAGGAGAGGTGGACAAGCATGTACGACGATGTCTATGCAAAGAGAGGTTAACATGGTTGTTCAAGGAGAGGTTTCATCCTCTATATCATACTCTCTTCCATCTAGTTATATCAGCCATTCTTAAAAACCTATCAACACGGGTTACCTCTCTAAGATTTCATGTTAGGGGAACGATGACACCACTGTAAATAATTTGGAACATCCATATACAATTCCCACTATTTACTCTTTATAGGTCGAGTTCAATTTATTGAGTAATAAAGTCTCTTTGTTGGTTCAGGTCGATTTGTATTGAATAACAAATATTCTTGGTAGAAATGTTCATGCGAGTGAGAAAATGCTAGATTATTCATGGTAGTTGGCAAATCACATCCCATTGGATCAGAAAGAGAGACAAATAAGATTGGATGGGATCAATAGGTGTATGAGTATCAACACATAATAACATGTGGTTGTTTGTAATAGACTTTCAATAGAGGAAATATTCTTGTGTGTAAGTTGCTCTTGATAAATAATGATAATTTTTTGAGAAACCATCCCTTAAAAACACTTTTAGAGATATAGGAAAATAAATAAATAACATAGACACATAAAAATAGATAATATATTTCATTACGACAAAGTATAGGTTACAACAAGTAAGGTCCATATTCCACACCACAGTGTTTATCCATTGATCCATTCTATTGTAAAGTTAATAAGGAGAATGTCTAACCAAATTAAAAAAAAATACATACCCATTTCAAAACTATATTTACATAAGAAAAAAACTTACACCTACAAACCCCACCTTCTTGCTAAATTGTTGAAGTATTCAAAACTTTAATTTACTATGTTTACTCTCATATGATTAGATTGGATTGACATTTACTCTTCTCGTATGATTAGATTGGAATGTGATTGCAATGTATTACTTTAATTATAACAAGATTGACTTGTGAACGTAACATAGTGCTTCCACATTATTAGTCCCATAGAGGGACTATAGCAATCGATAATTCGTTGACCTCATATTAGATTGTCCTTTGACCACAAATATTTCCATATTATCTATTGTTGGAACCTGTGAACTGAAAACATCGATTTTTGTATAATAAAAAGTACCATATATGTCATGATCTGATTGGACAACGGATTGGAGGCCTTATTGCCAGCTTTGCTATTCCCAATGTTATATATGTTCACATATCCAAACTATTTGATCGTATATGGTATTTTTGAATCATATATTCTCCTATGCATTGGTCGAAGGTGGATTAATGCTAGCATTAGTTTGAATTTTTGGCTTAGAATTTTCTGCTAGGTAGACTACATTCTCTAGCATATTACTAAGTGTGATTTTTATTTGTTCTTGCGTTCTTTGAGAGAACAGGCCTGTCACACTACGTTTTTTCTTAAATGTTTGCACAGGGCTACGCCCTTCGACGGTTCTGGCAGTCTTAAATGTTTACCTAACAAGTCTGACAGTCTTAAATGTTTATTTTACAGGTTCATTGCAATACAGTTTCGTTCCATTTTTTTATGGTGTTGTTTGCAGTGAAATTGTGTTGAATTGTTCTCCACCGATGTCACTGGTTAAGTGGTTGATACTTGTTCATTGGTTCGTTCCATGATTCTTGTTCTTGTTTGATTCAACTTTGCAAATTTGAGGTCCTGCAGTTGCAGTTGGACCTCTTTGTGGTTGTTCACTGTCTTGTTGTTCTTCAACTTTGCAAGGTGTTGGACATGTTGTTGCGGTTTGCAGTTTTTGGGGCTGATCTCTTGTCATCCCTCGTTGACGAATAAGTTTTTGTGCCATCATTTCGTTGTTATTTTTCAATGGTGGGAGTCACTGCCTCAAAATTTTGTTGCAGACCATCTTTCTTTGTGCTCTTAATTTTTGTTCCTGGAAACCATGCGTCTTCATATGTCGGTTGCCATGTCCATACCTATTTCAAAAATTGCAATGCAAAGGGGTTTTTCGAAAACTAGTTCAAAGCTATCACAAGAGGGAACCATCCGTCGAGGTGTAGAGGCAGGGAATGCTTTTATTCTGTGGGTCGGAAAACTGCGTCCACGTGTTTCCTTTGTCCTGTCCTTTCTATTTTGCAAAACTTTTTCTGTCTCTGAGAAGCTTGTAGGATGCAAGGCATGAATAGGTTCAAATCGGTCTTTCTGCTCAGTAAATTTATGGTGTTATTTATTTGCGTTGTTTATTTTGCTTGGTTCACTTTCCAGCGTGGTTTTGTTTTCTTTTCATATTCTATGGGGACTAGGGAGGATTAAAGTTGACAAGAAGAAGGTTGAAAGATACATACGGGTATTGGTACGTAGTTCTACCCTTGTAGTTTTCCTGTTTTGCTTTCTTTTTTTTTCCTCATTTTATTATTTTTTCCCCTTTTCTCTGTTTTCATGCAAACTAAAAGTGTCTAAGAAACAACTTCAAAATCACAGTTCAAAATATGAAAGAAGTAATAGATGTTGAGTCGTATGAAATAGATACACACTCCATTATACATGACAACATTGACGAGGTTTTGCATAGTAATGGTCTTTTTAGATTGGATGCATTCTCGTATACTGTAGGGGATTGCCTTTTTGATGCATTTCAGGTTCTGCATTTCCATTATTCCTCGACCGACCTGGGCAATGGATTGATAGATTATTTATTGGGTTGTTTAAAAAATGGTGACGCTGAGACATTGGAGTCATATGAATACGAACTGGAATCTGATTTTCTTCGGCAGTTGCATGGAATACATGATGTCACTACGTATTTTTCAAAGATGTGGTTGTCTGCATCTCCAGTTATGCCTTCACATCAGAGGGGAATTTGGGGAGATACATTTTGTATACGGTGGTTGTCTAACTATATGATTATATCAATTGGAATATGGTCGTTGACAAGAAAAACAAGATATCTACTATTCAAAAAAATTGCATCTGACAATCCATATTGCATCTTGTTCCATGATGCCAATGTTGTCAGTGGTCATTATGAACCATTATTGTACATAAAGTTGTCCATATGCAATCTTCAAGGAGCTCATATTTACTTGTCCCTCATTTGTAAAGACCTTGAATCGCAATGGAAACAAATTATGCATTGCATAGACTGCCATGGTTTGCAGCTAGCAACAACTCTTGTGTCTAGCTGTGGAGATAGTTTGTTCAATGCAATTTGTTGTTTGGTAGAAGCAGAGTTCGATGTGCAGTTGTTGTGGCTTTACACTATACAGTCCTTTTGCAATGCAATTATAGGCGACAACCAATAGGATTTTAGTTGCTTGCATCAACACCTTTCGCCATATCTCCTAGAAAATATGCCAACAATTGGAAGTTGGGAAGAATACCTTGTAAACATGGCGTTTCCATATGAAAAAGGAAATGTGGAGGGTTGCAGATTCTATTTGCAATGGTTGTCTATCATATTGAGAGTAAATATCCAGGTCTGGTCAACCTTGGAAGATGGCACTGTCCATTCCTGGTCTATTGATTCAAATTATGATCGAACAATTGACATCCTCTCGTTGAAAATAGATACAACACATATCCATTATCAACCTTTTCTTGGACATATCACTGGTTCAGGGTTCAATGTCCATGCCGCCCAAACTGCATCGAATTTGCATACACATCGCATGTTTTTTAGTCAGAATGAAACTCCTCCCGATTGTGATATGTCCATACAGGGCTTAAACAAAAAATCCATGCGTGAAATTCATCCCAATTGTGATGAGGCCATACAGGGATTAAACAAAAAACGTAGACTAAGTTGTCACAGTTTGAAAAAAGTTATGCGTGAAATTCATCCCAGTTGTGATGAGGCCATACAGGCCTTAACAAAACGTAGACTAAGTTATCATAACCTGAATCAGAGTGAAATTCATCCCAGTTGCCATCAGGTCATCCTGCCATTGGACAAGAAATGTAGAGTAAGTTACCACAACTTGAAAAATGTCATGCACGAGAGAAAAAAATGCATTACTGTGATTCCTTTTAGAGAGAAACTCACATATCACAATCTAAAGAAATTTGTTCATGCACAACACAATAGAAACAAGTACGGTTGCATATCCCATAATGGTCATGCAACTGTCACATTTCGTGCACTAGAAGCAACACCATGCACTACTACCAATGAAAACGAAAAAACACTTTCTACCCATACTTCCCTACGAAAGAAAGATGCAAGACAGACCTACATGAAACAAATTAAAGACACTCTTTCCATTGCATGTGCAATTTGTGAACAATTAAATTTCTCAAAAAACAGTAAGTCTTTCATGCCTAATTTGGAAGCAAAATACCTCCACTTGACAGCGCACGATAAAACATTTTCCAGTGGAAAAAATTGTCTTCCATGAAAACGGTCGCTTGAAAATGGAAAACTGGCACAATTTGCAACCCTTGAACAAATAAGATGTAATACACCACTACCAAATGTAAGTGCACTTATTGAACTTGAAGAGAGCCCCGTGTCTCTGCGAATTGCATTTTCACAAATCATGCCCTGGGGATATAAAAGACCCCAGATGGGCTTAACACGATCAATTATTAATGTGCATGTTCAGCTAGATGTTGTGCAAAAAGCCTTGCCACAATTCATTAGCGATACAATGATAATTGTTGTGGCTCTAAAAAGACGCTTGCGATACAAAAATGTGTATCATACAGGCAAAGTGTGTGTGCATACTATTATGAAATAATTAAAGGAATTATGCTCCAGGGCCCTGTACAAAGCGTAGAACATTTGTATAAATGAGAACTGGAACAATGTTCTTGCAGAAGAGGATGACGACTCTGCAAAGACTCTCGAAAATGCTAGTGAATTTGATACAAGTGATGAATCGGAGAATGAAACACTTGCTGAGACATTGGTGCATGGATTCATTGATTCATAGTGCATTCGTGACTTGCAAGACAAGATTGTCGAAATTTCACCTACTGAGGGGCAACATCCACTTGGAATATTCAAGGACAAATTTATTGAGGAAATGAACTTCCCAACACTCTTATATGGAGATCCACATGCCACTGACATTACAGAATGATTCAATTATCATAAAATAGTATGATGGGAGCTACTGCATTCAAGCGGTGACTTATCCTATCACATAACAAATTTGTTTTTCAAAACAATGCGCATAATAATAGAGAAAGTTCTCTCCCGCATGTGGGTCCGAAAAAAAAAAGGTTAGTTATAAGGAAGTAAGTTGTTGGCCAAGGATGTCAAGTACAAAGTAAACTTAGAAAAAATTCTGAAATCTGATATTGGATACATAGATTTCAAAAACATTCACACCTCTCCTGACTATTTGCAACAAAACAAGAATATTATTTTTGCAATGATCCGACAATTGGGCCCACCAACATTTTTCATCACATTTGCAAGTGCAGAGCATTTTTGGGATCCATTGGTGGTTGTCGTATCTGACCTGCATAGGAACAAGAAACATAAAAAATAAACCGATACACTAGAACATAATGGCATTGACTACCTCATAAGAAAATACCCAATGACATGTACTCGCTACTATAGACATAGAATAAATGCTTTGAGACAATTGATATGCCATGATGAAACGTTTTTTGGAAAAATATCGGACTGTTTTTTTGTGACTAAGTTCTAGAATAGGGAAAATGAACATGACCACAGATTGTTGTGGATAGAGGGTGCACCAGTCTATGGAGATGACAACAATTCAAAGATCGAGAAATTTGTGGACAAATACATAACATGAAACACAGATCATTTGGATCCAGAACTTGCTAAAGTTCATAGACATTACCATACAAGAAGTTGTAGAAAAGGAAAAAATTCACATTGAAGATACAACTTTCCCGTGCCGCCAATGAGAGCTACAAGAATAATATAGCCACTTAGTTTAGAGGACAATGTTGTTGTTGAGAAATCTAAATCCTTGTTCACATTTCTAGAACAAGGAGAATTTGATGAGTTGATGAGATTCGATGACTTATTGACAGAGATAGATCTATTAGAAGATGACTACATCCAAGCCATACAATGTGCGCTTAAGCAACCAACAGTTTTCCTTAAACGAAAAATTCCCCATATTTGGAACAACAGTTTCTCCAAGGACGTGTCAGTTATGTGGAAAGCAAATACAGATGCGCAGTACATGCTCAATGCATATGTTGCAGCATCGTACTGTACCTCGTATATGACAAATCTATGACAAGTGGATTCAGAAGAATACACAAAGAACATGAAAGAAGTCATATTGATGCCATACAAATGATACACACACTTGGCAATACATTTCTCAATCTTCAACAAATGTCTGCTCAGCAAGAAGTTCACATTTCACTTTCCCTGCCCCTCACTTGTAGTTCAAGAAAATGTGTCTTCATAAACACATCTCCACTTGAGAAACATACATTTGTGCTTAAACCACCGGTTTTGCTAGAACAAGAGCCCGACAATTCAAAAGACGTGTCATGTCTCTCTATTGTTGATTATTACCTCCAGCGTCCATCTCTTATTATGCCTATCTTCTTAGCAGAATTTGTATCGCATTACAAAAAAAATGGTGCACCCATATCAAAAAGAAAAAAACCCCCTGTGATACGGTTTGTCAAATACAATAAACATTCTGACTATGAAAACTATTGTAGAGAAAAATTGTTGTTGTATGTTCTGTTCGATGAAAATGAAGAGACATTAAAACATAACTTCTCTACATGGTAGGCTATGTATGTTGCCTCTGAGACTATATTGCACATCAATGAAGCTAGATTTACCTACAATGTTAATCCAACATGGGGTGATCTAGAAATTGCAGTTAATGAGCTAGAAAACCCTGAGAATCCTAATGAGACATTCACAAACCGAAAAAAAACCAGAACTCCTTGTGAGTCCTATGACTTACATGCGGGTTTTACTCATCCTCGAGCAAGTGGAAGTGAAAAACATATCAATCTTGGTTTTCAAGTCACAAAATATCCTTTCCTAATTGAAAATAATGAATACTACAGAATACGACGTCTATTGAATTGATAACAACAAACAATTCTAAAGTACATTGCGCTTAAAAAATGCTTGAACATGGAAACTCTTGTGCACTTGTTCCTTATAGACGGAGTAGGAACATGCAAGACATTCACAGTGAAAGCACTATTCCAAATGCTTATACGAATCTATGATTCTAACAATTCCTCTGATCCTATGAAACCAAAGGGCCCAATAGTTGCATACACAGGAAAAGATGCATATAATGCAGGTGGAACAACAGTCCACTCTGCATTTTTAATGCCTTTTAACAAGTCACAATTTCTTCCACTTAGCAAGGAAATGTTGGATACGTTGTCTAATATTTATGACGAACTCCAACTTGTCTTTATAGATGAAGAATCTTTGATTGGAAGTCAGTTCGTCTATTCCATTGACAACCGACTAAGAAGCATAAAACATGTGCACACAAAATACTTTGGAAACATTGACATGATATCATGTGGGGATCTTTACCAGGCGTAGCCCATTTAAGATTCCTTGATATTTGAACAACCTATTGTTAACATACAAACAATGACGCATGACTTCTGGAGAGACAATATTAAATGCTTTGACTTGCATACTACAATGTGTCAGACGGATGAAACATTCATTGCAATTATGAATAGAATGCGAACAAACAACCAAACATATGATGACTTAACATATATCAATTAGAGGTTCTTGCATCGTGCACCAACAGACCCAACGTTCCCTTACCTATTATACACAAATAAGGATGTTGCAATTCATAACAGGGACATGCTATCGCTCATGCCTGGCAATGATATCATCATCAATTCAATTGACTTGGAAGAAGACAACCATGGAAATGTGCCACGTCGTGAACATACAACCACTTTACCTTTGCAACTTGTCTTGAAATTAGAAATGTCAGTTTAAATATATTCCTGTAACTATGATTCACATGATGGATTGATCAATGGTACAGATGAAATACTCAAAGTCTATACGAAAACATAAAAAATTGATGTCCTTTGGATTAAGTTCCATGAACCGCATATAGGCAAGCGACAAGCAAGCAAGTTGGATTATCTATATAATTCAAACACTGCAAGAGATTGGACACCTATTTTGTGAATATCAAAGCCAATATCGACATCAGCAAAGGCAGGTCGACTGAACATTCGAAAAAAGTTTCTGATTAAACTTGCATGTGCATGTATAGTCCACAAATCGCAAGGACTAACACTTGATAATGTTGCATTTCAGCCTGATGGAATTCAGATACATGGACTTGTATACACAACATTGTCCTGTGTCAGAAGCATAGAGTCCCTGTATTTACTAAGTCCTCTTACAAAAGATAACTTCAAAGTCAAACAGAAAGTTGATATTGAAATGGAATGACTCAGGACCACCGCAAAATGGAAACTGCACTATGATTACCAATTCATACAAACAAATTCATCTGTATAAATTTTCTCGCTTAACACACACGGCTTAAATGCACACATGGATGATATACTCAATGACTATGATAAATGCAATCCGATATTTTGTGCTTCCAGGAAACATACATGGAATTATGCATGCAGAACAAACAATTCCAAAATCACAATTGCATATCAAGTTACATTACACGTGGGGTGATTATATTGGTGAAAAATCATGTACCAATTTTGGACCATATACATATCGAAGAAAAGAATGTTGATGTGGTTCTTGCAATTTTTTTTTCAATGAAATAGAATTTGCAATACTAAATCTGTATGTTGCTCCCCATGCAACATTCTCCAACATAGTAGATGTTATTTCCAATGCATTGGGCCATTTCCATCTGAACGGATCCATTGTGCTTGTAGGAGACTTCAATATTGACATGCTACAAAATAATGGCAGAACAAAAGAATTGGAAAACTACATGTGCAAATACAATCTCTGCTTTCTTTTGAACAACACAAGCCATCTACAAAACACACTTGTTGACCATGTGTGGTTGAATGTGCCCATTCCTCAATACAATATGTTTATCTTAGACACATATTGGTCTGATCACGATACAATTGGTATTTCACTTGAATTATGAGATATACAAAAAACATATTGCAAAGTCATATTTCTATGTTTCAAAGCATATCTGTATAGCTTATTGCAAAAAAAAAAAAAAAAAAATTTATCCAGCTTCTTAGTTTTCCCTAATTTGTACACATATTGCTCTGCTTGTAGAAATTTCAATACAATTAATGTATTTCCTGCAATTCTCCCGATCTAACAATTATATGCCACTATTAAATACAAAATCACTTCTACTAATATTCTTGCGGAAATTTAAACCACGATCACAAAGTGAAATATCAAGAAGACATAACACAAAAGTTTTACCAGGAAAGCGTAAAGCTAAAAACCCCACTATCATATATTATGTATATCATGGATCATGAAACAATATCATACAAAACTCTAATCCAAGAGCTCTCAATACAATACAATCGTCTCACACTGTCATANTTTCAAGTAATTATGAGATAATAGATTAATATTTATTGTCCAATTTATTTAAGGAAAAAGTAAATTAGACACATGTTTCTTGTTGACTTTTCAACACTCCCTCTCAACAAGAAAGAGATTATCCTTCACCCCAATCCTGTCTCTATGATATTCGGATTTTCTCTTGGTGAGCGCCTTCGTCAGAATGTCTGCATCCTGATCTTTCATGGGAATGTATTGAATAAACATGATCTTCCGTTGCACACAATCTCTGAGATGATGATACTGGATATCTGTATGCTTAGATCTATCATGAAACATAGGATTAATTGAGAGTTTAATGCAAATCTAATTATCACAATGAATCATTGTCGGATCTAAATGAGAACCAAACAAACCAACCAAGATCTTTCTCATCCAGATAGCCTCATATGCAGCTTGACTTGCTGCCATGTATTTTGCTTCTGCTGAACTAAGTGGCATGGATCTTTGTTTCCTATTGTACCGAGAAACTATTGTAGATCCAATACTAAAGATCCCCCCCGATGTTCTCTTTCTGTCCGTTGGGCTGCCCACCCAATCTGCATTTGTGAAGCCATGCAACTTCACCTCATTCGTCTATCTGTACCATAATCCATACGCAGATGTGCCCTTCAGATATCTCAGGACATGCTTACCAGCCTTCCAAAAGAGTTTGGTAGGCTTAACCATCGCTTGACTTATCTAGTTAACCGCATAGCAAATGTTTGGTCTAGTGTTCACTAAATACATTAGCGAACCTACTAACTGTCGATAGACAGGAGCATCCACTACCTCTCCAGAAGTAGCATCCTCTTTCCTCCAGTTTCATGGAAGAGGAGTATTCATGGGTTTGCAACCTTCCATGTGAAACTTACCCAGTATCTCCCTTGCATACATTCCTTGAGACACAAAAAGTTCACCATCTCGCTGCCATATTTTCAATCCAAGGAAACAATGAAGGAGGCCCAAATCCTTCATCTCGAACTCCTTTGCAAGGTCATCCTTGCATGAGTGTATCAGCTACTCATCACCAGCCAGTATGAAATCATCAACATAAAGAAAAATGATTAAGAGCTTACCCTCCACCACTGATTTGTCGACCGGTCTTAGGACAATTTCCCATGCACTTTTTTTGACAATGGAGTCATACTCCTCCACCATTGCACCAACCCAAGTGGGATCTTGCACTACTTTCTAAAATAAAGCTGGTTCATTCACAATACATTTTCTCATGAGAGCCATGTATCCAGTAAATCGATCAGGAGACTGTCTCTGTTTGCGCTGTGAAGTAGGGGCTCCTACATTCTATGCAGCGTGTAGTATCAATCTGTCATCTTTCGTGGTGTTCTTTCTGCCATTTCCGATGGATGGCTCTGCATGAGTGGTTTCCTCCACTCCATCAACCTTCTCATGTGGTCGATCCACATCTTGAGACTCATCTTTGGGAACCAACAATTCCTCTTCTGCATGCAAGTCTAGCTCCCTCTCAAGCAATAACCGCATGGCTTTCCCCTCATCGAATTTTATATCCCGTCACATAACAATCATCTTACTATTCGACAAATACACATGATAATTATGGGGGTTTTTAGTGTACCCCACAAATATCCCAACTTCAACAGTCGGTTCCAGCTTCTTCCTGGAATCCTTGGTCACATGCACATAAACAGATGAGCCAAAAATTTTAAAATGAGAAACATCAGGTTTCTTACTAGTGAAATCTTCTTCAGGTGTACTCATGCCAAGTACTCTATGAGGATAACAGGTTTGCACATAAACTGCGGTATTGCATGCTTCTGCCCACAAATGCATTGGTAGGCCCTGATCATGCAACATTGGTCGTGTTGCACCCACGATCGTTCTGTTCTTTCTCTTCACGACCCCATTTTGTTGTGAGTTATGAGGCGCTATGAGTTCTCTTCGAATTCCTTCTCAGTTGTAGAAGTATTTGAATTCGTTAGAGATGTATTCTCCACCATTATCGCTCCTTAGAGTATTCACTTGCTTCCCCAACTCTTTCTCCACCAATGCTTTAAACTCACAGAACTTTGAGAATGTTTGATCCTTCTTCTACTTGAAGAAGATCAAGCATTTACGAGAAAAGTCATCAACAAAAATAACATAATACCTATGTTTTTCTGTTGAAGCAACCGAGAATGGTCCACACATGTCTGTGTGAATTTTCTCCATGATTACTGAAGCACGATT
Organism: Picea glauca; assembly: GCA_000966675.3. Classification (NCBI taxonomy): domain Eukaryota; kingdom Viridiplantae; phylum Streptophyta; class Pinopsida; order Pinales; family Pinaceae; genus Picea; species Picea glauca. The sequence continues at coordinate 303,273 of JZKD02S0010019.1, forward strand.
CTACTTTTCATAAAAGGTGGACTTTACATACTTCCCTAGGGTGCACCCCTTGCATTGATCTAACTGACCAAGTGTTCCCCTTGGATGTCCAGTATATATTTTCTACATGATCTTCAAGGCTCCATGATGAAGATGACCCAATCGCTTGTGCCATAATTCACCCTCATCTCGGATCACCACTTTTTTTGCCTTGCCCATCATGGCACCGCAACCATATACCTCCAACATGTATAGATTATTAACTCGAATCCCTATCTTCTTGACTTGACCTGTTGCTTTATGTCATAGGTAGGATTTTCCACCGCTGAGAACAACATCATAGCCTTTGTCGCCCAACATTGCGACTGAGACCAAGTTTTTCTTCAGACCTGGAACATGCATAACATTTTTCAATTGAAATGGTTTACCTGAATCCCTCTGAATGGTAATGGTACCAATACCAGTCGCACTATATCGTCCATCGTTGCCCATCTCTATATGCATTCTGAGATCTTTCTCCTCTAAGTCACTGAAAGACTCTTTATCTCCCGTCATGTGGTAGGAAGTGCCACTATCCAAATACCACACCAATCCCGATGCACTTGAAGCCATGCATGCGATCAAAGAGAAGTCAAGTTCAAATTGCGAGACAAGAGCCTCACCAGTTGCAGCTCCAACAACCATCTTGTTCTTTCTATTCTGCGGACAGTTAGTAGTGATATGCCCATGTTCGTGACAGTGAAAACACTTCACTTTGGACAAATCCATCTTCTTGAATTTAGACTCGGATTTTGAATGGAATTTCTTCCCTTTTCCTTTCCTTTCCTTAGCAGTCAAAGAAAAATCCTCTTCATCGTCACACTTTGATGAAGATCCATCTCTGGTGTTCCACCTGAACTCCTCCTGCACTAGATCTGACCATAGTCATTCTGAATCTGGCAATTTTTCCCTTCCATTGATAGAGTCTTGATAACTGTGCCAACTCTTGGGAAGTCCTAGGAGAGACAATCTCACCAAATCATCAGCAGCGACTGTTATTCCCACACTTCCAAGCTCATCCCAACATTGGACAAACTTCGTGAGATATTTTGGAATGGAGTCACCCTTCTCCATCTTGATCTTCCTGAGTTTATCTTTGAGCGCCAATTTTCTATGGTCACTGTTGTTTTGGAACAGATCCATCAAAGCCTTCCACATTGCATGTGGTGTGGCTTTCCCATGGAGACTTGAGACAATGTGGTATCATACTCCCTCCAACAGAATCCTACTCTCCTTTGCCACTTTATTTTTCCATGCATCAAGATTTGTAGTGTCTGTCACATCTGGCTTAGGAACATCTTTGTCAATGTATTCCTTCAAGCCATTGTCTTCGAGTACTGCGTCCATCCTATCCTTCCAAGCAATGTAGTTCGAGCTTCCCTCGAGTGCATACTCCAACCTCAAGCCATTGAAATCCATTTTGATCTTGAATAAGCTACAGCACCAAGAAATTCCTTCTGCAAATTCGAATTTTATCCAACCACAAACTCAACTACTGCAATCCTTCTTTCCCTGGGAGGTTCGCACCTAACCAATTACTAGCCTGAGGGAAGTTTGCACCTCACCTGTGTATAGCCTGCAAAAAGATTGAGGGAGTTTGCACTGTAATGCACAGTGGGGTGAGGGAGGTTCGCACCTCTCCTTTGAGAAGCCTGCGAAAGTCCTAAGGGAGGTTTGCACCTCTACTTTGAGTAGGGTGAGAAAATTTATGGGAGAAGAAATGCGCGAAGTTTTCAGTACTAAGGTTCGCACCCTTCTAGAGACGGGACCTGTGAAAATACTATTATTTTGACACCTCACTTCCATGGCTTCGTGGCTCTGATACCATGTAGAAATTCCAATACAATTAATGTATTTTCTGTGATTTTCCTGATCTAACAATTGTATGCCACTGTTAAATACAGAATCGATTCTACTAATATTCTTGCGGAAATTTAAACCATGATCATAAAGTGAAATATCAAGAACACATAACACATAAGTTTTACTGGGAAAGCATAAAGCTAAAACCCCCACTATCATATATTATGTATAACATGGATCATGAAACAATCTCATACAAAACTCTAATCCAAGAGCTCTCAGTACAATACAATCGTCTCACACTATCATACAAAAATTGACAAATTCATGTGCCAATATTCTATCTACAGACAACCTGCCTCCTCTGCACAATCCCTGCAATTAGAATTCTCACCAAGAATTCGAATTGCCTAGTTTGCACATGCTCATGAACATATCCACTGCATGTGTGATTGCATGAGTGCACTTCACTCAAATCACAACAAATAGCCAAACTGTCCCTTTCACCTGTTATCTCAACTAGGTCTCCGTTGGATCTGACATGCATGTAGTTAACCGTGGTGAATCTTCAGTTGCATGTGAGTTCACTGATTTGTGAATTAATTAATAATTAATTCACTGAACTCTCACTAGTGTAAGTTCAGTTACAACTAGTACAACTGGGCTTAACTCACTTAACTGAGTTAAACTACTTCACAACTCTCATAACTACACTTATAACTCTGTTACAACTTCAAGTCACCTCCATGTCTTACCAGACAACCTTTGAACTCGAATTTCCCATAGTTAATTGATTTGCCATTTCAATTAATTATTTCAAGTAATTATGAGATAATAGATTAATATTTATTGTCCAATTTATTTAAGGGAAAAGTAAATTAGACACATGTTTCTTGTTGACTTTTCAACACTACTCACCATACAGTTGGTGTTGTAATTGAATTATGAAATATACATTATGCAAAAAAATTAAAAAAAGGTACATTCTTCTAAAATTGTTTGTTACTCTATTCATCTTATTCTATTTTTTTAGTATATGTACATAGTACTTGCCTTTTTCTTTACATGTTAAGTTATGTTCATATCCATTTTGTTTTGTAGTTTTGTTAATAGAAACAAACATGAAAACTAGACACCGAAAAGAACTCCTAACCAGTATGTAGAGGAATCCATGCAAAGGTGCATTTTTTTCTGCTTGTGTTCCATATTCAATAGTTTTTCGTTTACTCTGTCTGTATTTGTTGAACTGGTTTGCAGCTCTGTTTTTTTTTTTTCCTTTTTTTTTTCCTCCTTCGACACTCCATATCTTCCTTTACATTCATTGTCTTCGTGTGTGTAATACATATTCAATCTTGAGCTTGCCAGTCCTGGAGTCCGTCTATCAATTTGTATATCGCGGAACTCCAAATGTTGTTTGGAGGACATAAAACAATAAAAGTGCAATGTTGAGCCATCCAACCCGCAAGTCCGCTTCTAAATTTGTATATCGCACAACTCTAGGTGTTATTTGTAGGACACAGAACATTAGAGGTCCAATTTAGAGCCCTCCAGCCCGCAAGTGCGCGATCAAAAAAAGTGGCTAAGTATCGAATAAGGGATCTGTACATGCTCTATAACATGTCATGTCCATACTTTATAAAAGTACATATTTAGTATGTATTTCTCATTTCTCGCACCCTGCTAGCTCTGGAGTCTGTCTGTCAATTTGTATATCACAGAACTGAATAGAAGTACAATGTTGATCCAACCAACCCGCAAGTCCTCTTGTCAATTTGTATATTGCGCAACTTTGGGTGCTATTTGTAGGACACAGAACATTAGAGGCCTAATTTAGAGCCCACCAGCCCGCAAGTCCGTGATCCAATAGAAGTGCAATGTTGATCCAGCCAACTCGTAAGTCTGCTTGTCAATTTGTATATCACGCAACTCTAGGTGCTATTTGCAGGACACAGAACATTAGAGGCCAAATTTATAGCCCGCCAACCCAAGGGATCTGCACATATTTAGTATGTATTGCTTGTTTCTCAGAGCCCGCCAGCCCTAGAGTCCGTCTATAAATTTGTATATCGTGGAACTTAATAGAAGTACAATGTTGAGCCAACCATCCCACAAATGCGCTTGTCAATTTGTATATCGTGAAATTCTAGGTGCTATTTGTAAGGAACAGAACAATAGAGGCTCGTTTTTTAGCCCACCAGCCCGAGAACCCGCGATCCAAAAAGTGTACATGCTCTATAAAATCTCGGCCATCCCACAAGTCTACTTGTCAATTTGAATATCACGGAACTATTGGTGGTATTTGTAGGACACAGAACAATAGATGCCTATTTTTTGAGCCTGCTAGCCCAAGAACCCGCGATCCACAAAGTGGCCAAGTATGGAATGTGATATCTGTACATTCGCTATAAAATCTCATGTCCATACTTTATAAAGGTACATATTTAGTTTTACCTGGTTTGTACACATACTGGTCTGGTCACCACACAGTTGGTGTTGCACATGAATTATGAATTGTGCACTACGAGTCTGACCGAGTGCTTTTGTTTCCTTAGCCAATTTTATGCCCGCAGGTTCCCAGCTATGCGTTATCGAACTGTCATTCCTTAGCCAATTTTATGCTCACGAGTTCTCGGCTACATGTTATTGAACCCTCGTTCCCCGTGTACATATTGCATCCAAAACTTGGGTAATCCATGTCTATGCTCGTGGGTTTCTAGATGGCGGAGTGGTAGATTTCATGCCCATCTATATCTCTACATCACGAGTCCAACCGACCGTTGTTTGTTTTCATAGTTCACGAATTTTATGGCCGCGGGTTCCTTTGTGGGTGCCATCCAACTTTCATGAACCATGTGCGTGGTATACATCTTGCGCCCGAAACTTCAGTGATCTACAATTGGACCAGGACTCAAAGCTTGTGACTCATTTGATAATTTTCTTTAATTAAATTGTACAATATCAATATTTAATATTAATAATTTAGTACTTGAAAATAAATTTTTTAGATAATGTTAGATATATAGCATATATGTTATATGTTATACATGTAGACAATCACAATCTTGAGCCTGCCAGTCTTGGAGTCTGTCTGTCAATTTGTATATCGTGAAACTCCCAGTGCTGCTTGGAGGACACGAAACAATAGAAGTGCAATTTTGAGCCAGCCAGCCCGAAGTCCGCTAGTCAATTTGTATATCACGGAACTCTCGATGCTATTTGTAGGACATAGAACAATAGAGGCCCAATTTTCAGCCCGCCAGCTCGAGAACCCATGATCCAAAAAGTGGCTAAGTATGGAATGAGGGATTCGTACATGATCTACAAAATGTCATATCCATACTTTATAAAAGTACATATTTGGTATGGATTACTCGTTTCTCGGAAAATTTCTAGGCACGGAAGTGGCAGATACATGTGTTCAGATTTCCACTTACTTTTATATCGCCAGCTCGACCGTCCGCTTGCCCATTTCATATTGTACATATTACATGTAATATGTATTACATATTACATATAATGTGTAATACATATTCAATCTTAAGCCCGCCAATCGTGGAGTTCGTCTATCAATTTGTATATCCCGGAACTCTGAGTGTTGTTTGGAGGACATGGAACAATAGAAGTGAAATGTTGAGCCATCTAGTTCTCAAATACGCTTCTCAATTTGTATATCGTGCAACTCTGGGTGTTGTTTGAAGCACACGGAACAATATAGGCCCAATTTTGAGACCGCCAGCTCGAGAAACCGTGATCCAAAAAGTGGATATTTTGAGCTCGCCAGCCCAATAACCTGCGATACATATTACACGTAATGTGTAATACATATTCAATCTTGAGCCCGCTAGTCCCGGAGTCTGTTTTTCGATTTGTATATCACGGAACTCCGAATGTTGTTTGGAGGACATGGGATAATAGAAGTGTAATGTTGAGCCAGCCAGCCCGCAAGTCTGTGATCCAAAAAAGTGGCTAAGTATGGAATAAGGGATATGTACATGCTATATAAAATGTCATGTCCATACTTTATAAAAGTACATATTTAGTATGTATTCCTTGTTTCTCGGAGCTCGCCAGCGCTGGAGTTCGTCTGTCAATTTATATATCGCGGAACTCAATAGAAGTACAATGTTGAGCCAGCCAGGCCGCAAGTCCGCTTGTCAATTTGGATATTGCGGAATTCTGGGTGTTATTTGTAAGGCACGAAACAATAGAGGCCCATTTTTTAGCCCGCCAGCCCGAGAACCCGCAATCCAAAAAGTGTACATGCTCTATAAAATCTCAGCCAACCTGCAAGTTCGCCTGTCAATTTGTATATCGCAAAACTTTGGGTGCTATTTGTAGGACACAGAACAATAAAGACCTATTTTTTAGCCCGCCAGCCCGAGAACCTGCGATCCACAAAGTGGCCAAGTATGGAATGTGATATCCGTACATGCTCTATAAAATATCATGTCCATACTTTATAAAGGTACATATTTAGTTTTTCACGGTTTGCACACATACTGGTTTGGTCACGACACAATTGGTGTTGCACATGAATTATGAAATATACACCACGAGTCCGACCGAGCACTTTCGTTTCCTTAGCCAATTTTATGCCCGGGAGTTCCCGGCTACGCATTATCGAACTCTCATTCCCCGTGTTCCGAGTGTACATCTTGCATCCAAAACTTGGGTAATCCATGTCTATGCTCGAGGGTTCCCACACAGCGGAGTGGCAGATTTCATGTCCATCTATATCTCTACATCACGATTCCAACCAGTCGTCATTTGTTTTCATAGTTCGCGAATTTTATTGTCATGGGTTCCTTTGTGGGTGCCATACAACTCTCATGCCCCGTGTGCACAGTATAAATCTTGCGCCCAAAACTTCGGTGATCTACAATTGGAACCAGACTCGAAGCTTGCAACTCATTTGATAATTTTGTTTAATTAAATTGTATAATATCAATATTTAATATTAATAATTTAGTACTTGAAAATAATGTTTTTAGATAATGTTAGTTATATAGCATATATGTTATATGTTATACATGTAGACAATCACAATCTTGAACCTGCCAGTCCTGGATTTCGTCTGTCAATTTGTATATTGCGGAACTCTGGGTGCTATTTGTAGGACAGAGAACAATAGAGGGCCAATTTCGAGCCGGCCAGCCCGAGAACCCGTGATCGAATAAGTGGTTATCCGTACATACTTTATAAAGGTGCATATTTAGTTTTCCCTGGTTTGTACACATACTGGTCCGGTCACAACACACTTGGTGTTGTACATGAATTATGAAATATACACCACGAGTCTGACCAAGCACTTTCATTTCCGATCTGTCCATACTTTATAAAGGTACATATTTAGTTTTCCCTGCTTTGTACACATACTACTCTGGTCACCACATAGTTGGTGTTGCTCCTTAGCCAATTTTATGGCCACAGGTTCCCGATTATGCCTTATCAAACTCTCATTCCTCGTGTTCTGAGTGTACATCTTGCATCCACAACTTGGGTAATCCATGTCTACACTCGTGGGTTCCTAGATGGCGGAGTGGCAGCTTTCATGTCCATCTATATCTCTACATCAAGAGTCCAACCGACTGCCACTCATTTTCATAGTTCGTGAATTATATGGTCACGGGTTCCTTTCTCGGAGCCATCCAACTCTCATGCCCCATGTGCACGGCATACATCTTGCGCCCGAAACTTCGGTGATCTACAATTGGACCCAGACTCGAAGCTTACGACTCATTTGATAATTTTGTTTAATTAAATTGTACAATATCAATATTTAATATTATATGTTAGATATATAACATATATGTTATATGTTAGACATGTATACAATCGCAATCTTGAGCCCACCGGTCCTAGAGTGCGTATGTCAATTTGTATATCGTGGAACTCTGGGTGTTATTTGTAGGACATAGAACAATAGAGGCCCAATTTTGAGCCCACCAGCCCGAGAACCCACGATCCAAAAAGTGGCTAAGTATGGAAGTTCGTATGTCAATTTGTATATCACGGAACTACGACTGTTGTTTGGAGGACATAGACCAATAGAAGTGCAATGTTCAGCCAGCCAATTAAACTGTACAATATCAAAATTTAATTGTACAATATCTATATTTAATATTAATAATATAGTATTGAAAATAATGTTTTAAGATAATGTCAGATAGTTGATAGGGATCACCATCTGTAAAAAATCACAATCCTGGGCCCGTCGGCCCTGGAGTCCATCTGTCAATTTGTATATCACATAACTCCTAGTGTTGTTTGGAGGACATAAAATAATAGAAGTGCAATGTTGAGCCCGCAAGTCCGCTTCTCAATTTGTATATCACGGACGTCTCAGTACTATTTGTAAGGCATGGAGCAATAGAGGCTCGATTTTGAGCCAGCCAGCCCGAGAACCCGCGATCCAAAGAGTGTACATGCTCTATAAAATATCAACCACCTCGCAAGTCCACATGTCAGTTTGTATATCGCGAAACTCTAGGTGTTTTTTGTATGACACGGCCTGTTGGCACAAGGGCATACCCAGGGTTCAACACTATAAAAACGCACCAAAAAAAACCTAAGTACCGACCCTTTCGGCAACACCTGCAAAGCAGATGAAGTCTTACCCGAGGGCTAGGTTCATCACAATGCGACGACAAGACTATGTCATAAAGCATAAATATGGTAATATTAAATCATATTAATGATTTTGTTAGTACACACATGTCCTTTATATGGTCATGACATTGCAACATAGTGTTTTTTCTTATCAAACTATGGCATTAGAATAGTTTTATTACATTTTGATATCGGGTTATGCTTGTCACATTACAACGTTAAGGAATGGTCATCTCATTGCAATGTTGGGCTATGTTTGTCACATTGCGAAATTATGTTGTTTATGTCACATTGGGACAATGGGTTATGTTTGTCATATTACAAAATTTACAAATGTTTCTCACATTATGCCATTAGGATATTTGTGTCACATTGCGACGAGGAGGCATATGTTTTTTATATTGCGACATTTCAAAATGTTTCACACATTATGATGTTAGGATATTTGTTTCACATCACATTGCAACAATAGTAAATTTTTGTCACTTTGCGACGACGAAGCTATGCTTGTTACATTTTGGAAATAGGGCTAGGTTCACAACCTTTCTAGGTTACTATGTTAGTCAAAATGTGACAATGACGAGGAAGCTATGATGGGGCTAAGTTCATCACATTGCGACAATAGGACTATGATGGTCACATTGCAACAATACTATGTTACTCAT
>JZKD02S0010019.1:316519-327124 GCA_000966675.3 Picea glauca
ATAGCATACATCCCCCACCCAATACCTACAATATATTGACTCTATTTTTCATAATTTAAAAACCCCATTTATGAGTGAACGTGATAAGATATTGGTCAATGAGGTGAAGCCCCCATGGCCCATGTGTGGACCTCCAATCCCATCGCCCCTCCATCAGTCGATATGTGTTGGTCAGCTTGGCCATATGGAACGCGATCCTAGTGATACCAATATTTCATAGCCAAGGTATTAAATGGTGGACAAGATGATCACCCTGGGTCAACGACCAACCACTATCCTAGGGAGAGGAGGGATTGGAGATGCCCTCATTAGCCAAGAATTTTGCAACCTTATTGGCCTCCCTTTTGATGTGTGAGGGTACTAGATTCCCATATCTTCATATGCCTTAATGAAGAAGATAAATGAGAGATTCAAGACACTAGTTGGCTGAATGCTTGCTTGGTGGTGTACCATTCTCAAGTCGAGTGACTAGATGAATGACCAGTTGAGAATCTCCTTCTACAATCAACTTGTGGAACTGATGATGGGGAGAAATCTTTAAACCTTGAATTAAATCCAAAATTTCAGCTGCATTTTTTGAGTTGGAGTTGATGAATCAAGAACAGATTATTAGAATTTGTCCTTCATCATCTTTAAGAACTCCACCAAATCCGATCAGACTGGGATTTCCTTTGGAGGTGCCATCAAGTTTGAGATTGATGAAAATAGAGGGAGGAGGAGACTAGGAATATGGAATGGAGACATAGGGTGAGCTAGTATTGGAAAGGGACGTAGAGGGAAGGGGACAAAGAGGAGTCCAATTGTTCAAGATCAAATGTTCATGATCCTCACATTCCAGATCATCCCCAAACCAATTCCCAGCTAAAATTGTTTCCAAAATTTCTTGCTTGATTATATTCCATGCTATAGAGGGAGGCAAATGCTTGTTCTTGAATATGCATCTATTTCTTCCTTCCAAGTCTTCCATAAAAGGAAGTCAGGAAAGAACTTACAAATTAAATATAGGAGAGAACATTTGAAGCCTTGACTACGCCACGAGGAGATGGTGAGCTTGATAGAGTCATATTTATTTTTAGATTGACAAAAAGAGATTTCTCCTTGATCCCACAAACCCTGACTTAAGTCACATTGATTTAGTAGGTGATTTGTATTTTCATCTTCTTTCCCACACATTATTTAAAACCCTGGCCCTAAAAAGCCTCTACGAAGGAGATTGTCCCAGGTTAAAATCTTACCATGTGCCACTAGCCATAAAAAGGCGTCCACCTTAAGCTAGATATTGGCCCCCAAAATGCTACTCCAAATATTGTCTTTTGGCAATGAGGCATGCTAGGATTTGAGGGAGTAGGCTTCCTTTACTGTAAATGCACTAGCAACTTGATACCCCCATCTAAGTTTGACATGAATCATTGAAAACATTACCTTTAAAAGAAGAAACTCAACTTTTATCAATTCCAAGGGGGGTCTTTGTTGGAGCAGAATGTGATCAATGTTAAGAGACCATTCCCTCCAACCATCTTAGTCTAAGTCATGTTTCTAGTTAAGATGCATGGTTCTCCCATGAGCTTCCACCAACTCATCTTTAAGCGGGAGGAGATCAAGGTTGTTCTGAAGATTGGGTAGCTATGGTCACGAGTCTTCCCAAAAGATAGCCGAGTGGCCATATCTAATCTCCCAAAAGCAATGATCTTGGATGCGAGTTTTATTCTTTCAAGTGGTGTTCCAAATTATGGATCCTCGATGGAAGCCATTCATTCGGATGAGATCCCTAGGACAAATATGAGGAGCACATTTATTCTTCTAGAGAGAGCTCTAAATATCTCCTTTAAATTGCAACCATATCAACTAGGTTTTGGCTTCGAGTACTACATAAGTAGATCTAGATCTCGCAAGTGAAGGCCACTATTAAGCTTTGGAGTGAAAAGGGAGTCCCACACCACCAATTCCCATTTTCTATTAGTCTTAGCACCTTGGAAAAGGAAGTTGCACTTAAGGGATCTGATAGCTTTGATGATACACTTGGGGGCTGGAGGAACTGAGAAGAGATATAGGGAAATGGTCTGGAGAACCAATTTGAGGAGAATAAGGTGACCAACAATATTAAGGGCTCTGAAGGTCCAACTAGAAATTTTTTTCTGTAGGTGAGAGGGGAGGTTTTCCCAAGAGAAATTTCGACAAGTAGATTCGAGGAGAGGGTTACCAATATATTTGGATGGAAGGGAACTCCTAATGAAACCTATAATGCAGGAAATGTGAAACTGGACAAGTAGTGGGGCATTGGAAAATAAAATATGATATTTAAAGTGATTGATATTAGTACCTGACGCATCCATAAATCATCCAAAATCCTTTTGAAGTCACTATCCTCCTTGATAGTTGGCATATCCATTAGCATGGTATCATCAACAAACTGATTGTGTGACAAAGGGGAGGAGGAGTCATTCAAGGAGAGTCCTTGAAGATGTTGGGATTGAATGTTGGCCTTGATGCTGTGACTAATACCTTCCACGATCATGATGAAAAGGAAGGGAGAAAGGGGGTTACCTTGATGAATTCCATGAGATGGACGAAGGGGGGGGGTGAGGGAGAGCCATTTTTCAGGAGGGAGAAAATGAAGAAATGATGAATTGGAGGATCCAATTAACCCAATTTGGATGGAATCCAAAGGCTAGCATAATATCTTTGATATACTACCAACTTAATTTATCGAATGCCTTTGACATATCAAGTTTGAAGAGAATTCCTAGAGTTTTGCAAGATTTGAGGAAATGAACTACCTCATTTGCTAGAATTTTGTAGTCAAGGATTTTCCTACCTTCAAAATACCTAGATTGCTCATGTCCCACAAGGATGGGCATAAGGGGCTTCATTCGAGAGGATAGGACTTTGGTTATAATTTTGTATATGACACTGCAAAGGGAAATTTGTTTGAATTGGGAGGGATCCAAGGCCTGTGATTCCTTTGGAATGAGTTTGATGAACATGGAATTAAGAGCAGGGAGGATGCCAAAGATTCTTTGGGATTCAAAAACCAGATCCCACACATCCATTTTGACAATAAGCGAGTAATGATGAAAGAATTAGAGGCAAAACCATTTGGTCCAAGGGATTTTCTAGGGGAAAGGCTCATAATGGCTCTTTCCAATTCAAGGAGGGATATTTTATGCATCATAAAATCATTATGTTATACATAGATCAGTTTTGGGATGCTTCTTGTGATGGAAAAAATTGCTTCAGATCTATCCCGAATAGGTTCAAATAAGAGAGTGAAAAAATAAGTATTGATTTCTTTCTCAATATCATGATGTGATGTGAGATTATTACCTTGATTCTTCTTAATCTAGGTGATGCAATTGGCTTTCCTTATTTGAACCATGGAGTGATGAAAGAACTTATAGTTGCACTCACCCTCTTTCAACGACTAATCTATGGATTTATTTCTTTAGAGAATTTCCTCTTGGCATCATCGCTCTTCTATCTAGATGGCTATCTATTTCTCCTAATTGATGGATTCCTCAATCCATCCTTGAGAAATGGAATTTAGGTGTAACTCTGCCATATGATATTATATCCTTGTTATTTCTTGAAAATTTACCAAAACCCTGTTTGTTCCAAATTTTGAGTTGGATTTTTAAGGCCTTCACACATTGTTGGAAGCAATACATAAGTGTGCCATGAGCAGAATCAACCTCCTACCATCATTTCTGAATATTTTCCTAAAAGTTTAGGTGCATAAGCCATAAATTTTCAAACATCGACGAACTCTTATAGGGGATCCCTCGTACTTCAATGGTAATACAAATGGGCAGTGATCTGAGCCCACAGCTAGAAGAATATTGGCCTCCATATGATGTCTTGAAAGAATTAGCGACTTTGAGACTAGAAATATATTAAGTCTACATGATATTTGATGATTCCCCCCTCGTTTATTATTCTAGGTGAACATTCCATTGATAGTGTTGATATCAATGAGCTTGTTATCTTGCATGAAGGAGTGAAAGGGGTCATTGTCCCCTTCAAGTATGTGAATTTCTCCTTTTTTTTCCTTCAAATAATATATCATGTTGAAGTCTCCCTGAAGAATCCAAAAATTAGATCCAACAACCTCCTATAAAATATGAAGAGATTTAAGGAAGTCTATTTTCTCATTTAGATGATGAGGAACATACACGTTTGTAAGAAAGATAGACATTTAAGCTCCAATTTGTTTGAGGCGAGATGTAAGACTTCAGGGTGTGGAAATTTTTTTACCAAGGATCACCGTGACAGGGTTCCACAATATAGAAATCCATCCAGCAACCCCTTTGGAATCTAGAGCCATAGAATTCCATGCCCTCCAAAATTTATTGCCAATGCTCTCTAGGGAACAAATTGAGCACTTAGTTTCTTGAAAAAGAAAAATATTTGGGATTCAGGAAGAACCTTGTTTTGCAAGAGTCGTTTCTTTCTCTTGCCATTTATGCCTCTAATATTCTAAGAGAGAAATTTCATTGGAAACTTGGGATGAGAGAGGGTTGGTATGAATCTATAACCAATATATTCTTCCTAGAGTTTACCAATATATCACCAATTTCCTGAAGAAGTTGAACATTACACTTCCTTCCTCTACGCTTGTCATCTTTATGGGATTTCTTGGGTTTCTTTGGCATGTTTGTTTGGAACCCCAGAGATGAAGATGGGCTTGGATGAAGAATCAAGATGTGGTCCAGAATATCCTTTAACATTTTTTCCCAAGGATTTCTTGACACGCTCGATATGCTCCATCGAGATAGATTTGATGTCTTGGCACGGACAAGCATCCAAAAATCCTTGAAGGTCAATTCCCTCCAAATCCATGTCCTCTGAACCGAGATCAGTTTCCTCCTTGTGCTCCTAATGAATAGAAACATCTCCTAGTCATGGCATTTCTAGAGGTACTTGAAAGGTTTGGGTCAATTTGGATCTTCATGGGTATAAGAAAGAGATTCATCCGATTTTCAGGATTTCGATCTTTGAAGGGAGGGGATAGAAGAATGCTTTGGTATCGTATTTTCTAGAAGTGAGATGAGGATTTCATAACTATCTTTCATAGTTGGGGTTTTGGCCATACATGTGGGGGAAGGTTTGTGACCAGGTCATCTTCATGTTGTGATCCTAGTGAAGCCTTCTTCATCTTTCTTTGGATCTACTTTAGGGGGTTTGGGAGGATTGAGAAGTGGGAAATCTTTGTAGAGGTGGCCATGTTCATGAAAACAACAAGATCAAAATGAAATGTAGTCATAATCAAGGGTTTGGATCCATTCTGAGTCCTGATATGAAAGATAAATGGAGTCTAGGATAGGATCAGAGACATCCATATGTATGCAAATTTTAGGGTAGGATGTATATTTTCCTTTCGTGGTGGCTTGAGACATAGGTGCCAAGGGTGTTTCCAATCCCAGCCAGAATTTCCTCATCCCAGAATTCCTGAGGGAGAGAATAGAGGCAGACCCAAACTGAGGCATACGTAAAATATTCCTTATCGAGGTTAAATTTCTCCATCCAGAATCTCGAATGTAACCTTGTCGATTGGAAGAAATAAGGCCCATTCTCAAAGATCTGATATTGATCCCGCAGACTGTGAAATATGGCGGTAAAAAATCCTTTAGAACCTAGCTTTAGATCAAATCTTCCTTGAGGTTTCCAACAAGTATTGATCTAAGAAACCATAATCCATTCTATGGGGGAATTTTCCTATGACTGCATGATCCTGCATATACTAAACATAACTACCTACCCTTTCACATCATATTTCATACCTAGGTATATTTTGCGCCTTTGGTATACATTGTCTTGGTTTCCATTTTGGTCCTTCCATAGTGATCAAGGGTCTAATATACCATCGGGATGTCTTTCACTGCTTTGGATCCTTTCACCGCTTTAGTCGAGATACCATATCCCAAAGAAGCTTACTGATTACCAAGTTGCGAATCTGGGCTATAACTGGTCATAGCATTCTTAAAGGAAGGGGGATTCGACCCCCCAAGAGCCCTGCCATGGGCACCTTCATCTTGAGGACCACGTAAACAAGAGACTTGTGCTACTAGGGTTTCTTCAAATCTCAATTTGAGGTTTCCAATAACTACATAATTAAATATAAGACAAATTCCACAATAATGATATGCATATGAATGGTTAATATATATTCCACATTGTTGATTGAAATCTTCGATAATTGTTTACCCAAACTTCTTTAAAGAGTATTTGGTTTCAAGAATAACAAAATGGCAGAAAAGAAAAAGGCTTCCTACTTTTTGTTAGGAAGTAGATAATTCCACAGTATGTATTGATTGATTGAAATATTCCTTAATTGTTTACCCAAGTTGTACTAGATTTAGAGAGACAATTCCATCACAACACGACCATTATCAGGTAAAAATAAAATGCAACAATTTAAAAAAAAATAAAATAAAAAATTATTGTTGTTGCTCTATATATATTCTTATATAACTCATTCGACTACCCTCACCCTCACTCACTCAGTGTGCTATATTTAAACAAATTGTATCTCCACTCAACAATAGATTAAGTTAGCCACCAACCTAGGTTAAATTCCCTAATGACATGTCCAACCACCAACCGAGGTTAAATTCCCTTATAGGCACAATTGAGTGGTTGGATCATTTTGACAAGTTACAACCTATTGCAATAGCTTATCTCAACAAAACTATGTGTGATTTATGGTTTTCCCTTTATGGACCAAAGACCATCTTGCTAGAAAACAAGTTGCTTCGAGTTTAATAGACCAAATGTAATGACTTTATAGAGTTTAAAGAAAACTCTTTCAGTTAAAAAAAATATTATAACTTATATTTGGTTGGTAATGTATCCGACTCATTTTGTTAGGGAAAGCATGCGTGACCCATCTTACACAAGATTAGAAATATTTTGACTATCTTCTAAAGATTTGAGCTATACACTAAATATTTCATGATTTTTTTTTTTTATATATATATTTGTTATGTTTTAAATTCTTATCGAATATAGAATATTGGAAAAGTGCCAATAGAAAAATATTGATCTTAAATTGGCACTTTAAGAGCACCTTATCTTCTTGTAGCCATAACTTTTATAGATAGATATAAATTCGGCTAGAACAGATCCACTTCACTGGAAAGCAAAGATTCCATCCTTCTACAAGGAAAATGTTCTTAGGCAATGTGCACATTTCAAAGGCATTATGTAAAATTTCAGCCTCTAAACCAGCCTTAAATCAGGGTAAAAAATAGCAGTCCATATTCTATCATGTATACTTTTAATGAAAAAAATAAAAATCGCGTGATAAAAAAAGTGATGTGATTTTAATTAACTTCAAATTATTTATCACTTTCAAACAACTTTGGATATCCTTAATAATACAAAGACAATACACCATAGAGTAATATATATATATATATATATATATATATATACACGCTCTTATATTCTCATTAAAAAATACCATTCCACATATCATTTGGGTTCTCGCTCGCTATTTCAAGCGGAGGCTCCTCTGCAATAGTGCCCGACGGAGGTTTTCGCTTCCACTTTCTATTTTTTATTTCAACGAGAGGCAAGAGGAGGCTCCTCTGCGTCTGCGTCATCCACTGACTCCTCTGGTTCAGTAATTCAGTTCATATCTTATCAACAAAATGGGTTTATTCTCCAACGAGGTGCAAAGGAGCGAGCTCAAAACTGGTGACCATGTTTATACATGGCGGGCAGCTTACTCATATACTCACCACGGTATATTTCCTCGCTTTAATAGGATCTCCACATTCAATATAATTACTGAGAACTCATCAGGTTCTTCTGGAATGCAGTGCAATTGTTTTAAATTGGTTTTGTGAAGATCTGCGGATATTTGTGATTCCTTTGATTTTTTGCATAACTATTTTTGGATTTTTGGATTTCAAATTTGATGGAGATTTTGATGTCGTGAAGTTTATTGTTCTTGTCCAGCATAGTGGCTTTTTTTTATCCGTTTATTAATCAATGTACTTGGATTTCCTATGTTTGCTCCAATTTAGTTCATCACACATTTCATGTTTCCTGGCTTCCTATACAGGGATTTATGTTGGGGGTAATTATGTGATCCATTTTACAGCAGGTCCAAGCGAGAGTAGTTTTAGTTCTAGTTTACCAACAACAATGATTTGTCCGAACTATCCTGACAGCTGTGGCTCACACCATAGAAAAGCTGGTGTGATCCGCTCTTGTTTAGATTGCTTTCTTGATGGAGGAAATGTGTATCTATTTCAGTATAATGTTACTGGTTTTGTATTTATGGTTCATGCCCGTGGAGGAACATGCACGCTTGAAAAATCAGATCCCACAAATACAGTCCTCTGCCGTGCATATTATCTGCTTAAAAAAGGGTTTGGAGACTACAGCATCCTTAGTAATAATTGTGAGGGCTTCCCAATATACTGCAAGACGGGGTTTATTGGAAATAGTGGACAAGCAACCGGAGTAATGAGTGGTGTTAAATCTGCTTCTATCTTCGCTTTAACTGTCGCCGTGCAGAGTCCACAGATGCTTAGTCAGCCATTAGGTTTGGCATACATGTTGGGATGTTATTGTTATGGCAGGTATAAAGCAGATGTCGGTGCTCGTGTTGAGAAAATGAAGGTACCGCTGGAAAGTTTGCGTGAATATCTTCCCGCGGAAAGTTCCACATCTCAGCGAACAATTCCGGCGGCTGCAAGTTCCACATCTCAGCCCCTAATTCGGGCGGCTGCAAGTTCCATATCTCAGCCAGTAAGTCGGGCGGCGGAGAGTTCCACATCTCAGCGAACAATTCCGGCGGCTGCAAGTTCCACATCTCAGCCACTAATTCGGGCGGCTGCAAGTTCCATATCTCAGCCAGTAAGTCGGGCGGCGAAGAGTTCCACATCTCAGCCATTAATTCTGGTCGCTGAAAGTTCCAGATCTCCGCAAACAATTCCGGCGGCGGGAAGTTCCACGTCTCGGGCAACAATGGCGTGGTCTAATTTTCGAATTTTTCTTTTTATTGTACTTTTTCCTATTTGGGTAGCATTGTCAGAGGCAACCGGGACTGTTGCGTGGCATTTTGTGTCAAAAATCATGAAAACTTCCGAGGAGCAATGCACATTCGCAAGAAGAGAAAACCTAAAAACTCTTCCTTGATATGTATTTACTTCTGATCCCTTTTGTTGTAGTTTAAACTTTTTACGTTTTCACTATTTTAATTCGACGATAAATTGTTAACTTCTCTGGGAAAGGATTTTTATTATTGTTGATGGGAAGGTTTTATTGTTTTCTGGTATGGGATTTTTTTATAGCTGTATACAAGTAGAGATATAATAATAATATTAATAATCTATTTTTAAGGTCAAGCAAGTATGGTAAAGTCTACGAATGGGTACATACCCTACTCTCATCTGGATTTGAATCTATGACTTCTTAAAAAGAAATACATGTTCTTAACCATTAAACTCACTCAAACTGTATATATAAATTATATTATTTTTCTATTACTCGTCAAATTAATCAAAGTTATTTGACTTATGTAATGTTTCTAATCTATAAATTTTATTTTATTAGTTTTGAATTTTTATTAAAAATTAATTTATAAAATTTAAAATTTTTATTCAAAGTTATTTGATTTTATTCAATTTCAGTGTCTACCTTCAAAGAGGTCCCTTCAGAGAAACACACATTTGGGAAATGTAGGTGACGGCCACCGCACTCTCAGCAGGCGGTCACTCCACCAGGACCTTCTCACTCCACGGCCCGAAGAGTCGATGCTCTTCCAACTCCTCCTCGGGAGTTCTATCGCCCACAGTCTTCTCGGGATGCTTCCCTTTCGGAACTCGGGAAGTCGGGTTTCGCGGACTCGCGGACCTTGTGCGCACCCTTAGTGCAACATAAGACCTCCGAATCCCGATCCGCGATGTCAACGGTCAACACTCTCTGCCTCGGGGATCTTCCTATCGGGAAATCGGCGGGGGTGAGGCAAGGAGATACTTACCCTTCAAATCCCCGACCCCCGATATCCCGAAAAGCCTCCACGCGGCTCCCACTGACGTCCGGGTCCCCCACTGCCACGTCACGTCGGGATTTCGCTACTCACGAATTCAAGACTCCAAAGCTCTTGCTTTTGGAAACCCCGAATGCCGAAAGTCCGATACTACGGATCCGTGCCACCTGTCCGCGCCGGATCGACGGCCTCGATCAAATCGGGAAATCGCCCTTCGCGATTTCAACGGGCATGGAAGTCTGGTCCTCACCAGCCCCGATTCTCCGATGTGCGATGGAAATGGTTTCCCTATGCACCAGCGGCTTAAACCTCTAGCGGCTCCTTTCAGATCTAACGATCCACGGGATCTCGTGAGACTGCCGACGATCTCAAGTCGTCGATTCTCTTCCTCTAAGAAGAGTCCTCTCCTCCGCCACCTTTCCCTGTGCGGCCTCTGCGGAGTCAAGTTCTCAAGGAACCAAAAGGGCTATCCCTTCTGAGCTTCGTCTTCAATACCTTCAGAGGTCCTTCGTGCGTTCTGCTCACCCTTCAACCTTCAACCACTCTCCAAGTGTTGAAGTTCTCCTGGGCTCTGTGCATTTCACGCATTCGACAGGGTCTCAACC
>JZKD02S0010019.1:341989-398505 GCA_000966675.3 Picea glauca
AATTAAAGAGTTAATCATACTTAAACTAATCATAGTCACAATTAATTAATTAATAACAGATAATTAATTAAGGTTATTTAATAATTAATTATAGTTTAGCTAATTTTTAGGATTACTTATTAAATTATTCATATCAATAATTAATGGTCGTTACACAACTCGACCCCACAAGATAATTCGACCCAATATTCAATAATTCGGTCACCAAAAAGAGAGAATGGCATGACTCTCTTATGTACAAACTCACCCAACAGTCACTAAAATTCGCCCTCTCTCAACAAGTCGACCTTTGAAGTGAGAAACTCAGCACAATATGAATATCCTCGCTGCCAACAGGAACACTCAACACATGAAGCATAATGCATGGGAATATTAGCTATATTGAAAGAAATTAAATAGGCCATCACGATAGATGAAAGGTAGCCACTAAAAAACTACAGATGGAAGATGTTTTTGCACACCCACTACATGTACATCCTGGATGAAAATGGCATAATGCATAAGGGTTTTGTTTTACTGTGCCATTAGAACCATAAAACCTTCTCAAGATATGTGAAAGGCTTGTAAATTATGATTTCAAGAATTGAACGCATAAAGAAGAAAATAGACACAGTCAAGAAAAAAACTTTACACAATACGCTAAAAACTTTGCAAAAAAATTGATTGCCAACCTCAGTGTTCTCTCCGGCCGAAAATACAAGAAAAAACCAGGCTTCCAGTACCATTTCTGACGAACCTAGAGTATTAAGGAACAACATTAATGGGGTGACTGCATCCCTCCTCCACCCCTTGGCACCCCTACCCAATGCCAATGTCAGGCAATAAAAATTTACCTTAAACCAACGCCTTAAAATGTACAATGAAATAATTGAAATTTCCCAAAACATAATGTCCCAAAATACCAATAACTAGAAACTCACTTATCAGGTATTACCTATATTGATTAAGGCTAGAAAAAGATTCAAGAAACACAAATACTCCACAACCAGGATGAAAATGTCTTTCCAAAAGTGATTTATGTCTCCCATGCAATGTTCAATGTCTTTTGATCTAAAGGAAAGGGGTAAGCGTTTCTCTCTATGTTTTTGAACAAATTCAGTTTACTTCTAAAGATTGACAATCCATCTGTCCACATTGTTAGCACCATGATTTTCATAGCTAAGTTTAGAGGTTTGTCAACAGTTTGCAAAGTCATGCCTGTTAGCACCAATATTATTTTTATGTCTGGCATCATCTAACATATCCAAGGGTCGGTTTCAAAAGGATGCTTTATCATTTATCATTTCAATTTCCATTTGCAACTGCGTACTGCAAAACTCATTGTGTGCTGCAAAATCACCTAGTACACAGAAAATCGTATTTTCATCATAACTTTTAAGTTCCAATCTGGGTTCTTCTGAAATGTTTTGTGGAGGAAGATGATATCCTTGTTGACTTGCTGACCAAATTTCATCCTAACCCAGTTTGGCATTTGAGAGAAACAATTAAAACACCAGTGCGCTATAAAATATGTTGCAAACAATCCGTTCTAGAACTGTTGAAACTTTCATCTTTTGCATCCTTTCAAATTCCACCTTAAAACAATGATATATCAAAATAATGGAATATTTCCACATGTCTTGACTCCTAACATAATTTTTGAAGTGTTGAAGATTGGAAAAAATAAAACAGGCTGCTACAAGAAAGTTCGCAGTGCCGACGCTGCGAACTAGTAATTTTGACCAGTTGACTCCTAGGACGATTTCCGGGTGAACCAGGATGAATTTTCAATATTCAAAGGGGGTTATTGTCAAGCATAGACCCAAGAACATTAAACTTGTTCATTTTTCACATAGGTGTCATGGATTGGGATATTCGAAGGAATCTTTGAGCCCTATTTTTTAGTTTTAATGATTTCTTGTTTGAGACATGTTTTTGCGACACATATTTCGGCCAGCTGGAGATGAATTCCAAGAAACCGAGAGAGATTTTTCTTTAGAACGCACTTACCTACAAAAACAATTTTGATATTTTACAAAGTTGTTACATTTTGATAACAACAAGTGGCATTTTGAAGCCTATTTTTTCAGAATTTCGCCTCCTGAAAAGCAGGAAATCCGTTAAAATGTGTCATTTTTTGTTTGTAACTGTTTCTATTTTGGGAAATGGGTTGGAGTAAGAAATGGTGAGATGGAAAGGACCTATAGTGCTATATATTTCATGGTGCAATATTAGAGAAGGGTTGGACCCTTGGGGGAGAATACTTGTTTATTCCTTTGAAGTTAATGCATAAGTTTCCTCTTTCTAAAATTTGAGATTCATCACGGTGTTTATGTTCAGTATGTGTTTCTTGTATATCATTTCCATGACTATATTTTTATGCTAGCATTGTCTGAGATTAAGTGACATGAATTCATCCATGGTTGATGATCCTTTCACACGGATGATGCTTGTTATGTGTTAATGGTTACTTTTACATAATTCATCTTCATTTGATGCTCTATTTAGTAATTAATCTTTGTGTCCTTTCTTCTAAAGCTGCACTAGAGATTCATCCATTGATTGATGCCTGCAGTGTAGTGGTCTATCTTCTCCTTTCCATATCTCATTTCATATCATTTATTTGTTGAGCATAGCACCTATTTTGTCTCAAATCTGCAGAAAGAAACCAACCAGTTGCTGACTGTAAAAACATTGGAATTCATGCCTTGACTCCATTGCCGAATGGTACCTTTTCCTTGTTTGTCCTACCAACCATTTTAAAACAAAAACAAACCTGTCCTATTGCAAAATCTGATCTCTATGCATTTATTGATGAATCCGTTGATTTATTACCAGTGATTAGACATCGTAGAGAGCCATCTCTAGTTGTATACATCAGAATACAATCTAAAGTTGGTTGAAACAATTACCTTGGTGTTTCTTTGATACAACCCAAAGAAATTTCCAAATGTTAACACACATGTCCAAGACATCAACTATCCATGAAAATCTTTGATCCTCAACCCTCACGAGATTTAAAAGCATTTATGCTCCGAAATGGGTAATATTTTGACGCGTGGCAACCTAGTAATTTATGATGCATGGACGAGGTAAAAAAGCATGCATTTTTTCTCTTGGAAGCATTGACAACTATCCATCGAGAGACAGGTGGTAGATGGACTCCATATTGTGAACAATATTATGGGAAGAATACACATAAGTTTTCATTTTGTCCATGGCCGATTTTGAGCGAGGGAAAGAGCCCCCCCTTGGTTTATATTTCTTTATTTCTATACATATTTGGCAACTAGTCTGATATAACATAATCTATGCCAAATTTACGAAGAAAAAGAGTGATCCGGAAAGAAAGGCATGGCATTGATCTCACTTTAGTTTACGTGATCTGGGTTTTCTTTTTCTATTATCTAACTATCTAATTGATGTACAACCTGAGTTACCATTCAAGTTGGGAGAGGGTCTCATACACCAATTTGGTGTCTGGCTTGGCTGTGATCTTAAAAATAAATTATTATTATTGGTTTAGTAACCAGAGGATCCAAAAGGTGCAATGGTGGATCCCTCATGTCAATCATCAGAGAACTCATACGTAAGGACAATGATAACGAATGATTGATAGTTGTGATTCTCTTGTTAGCGAGTTCTTCTTCTTAAGTATTCATTTAATCAAAACAAGTTCCCCCTATTATGAGTACCTAAAGGCGCAAAGAGTGAATCGCCACCCCACTAGCGCGGTTCGCTATCGCTGGATCACTTAAGGTATGTATCTTTGACCTAAAGCCCAACACCTTGTACTCCATATCTGCTTGTTCTAGCTTCCCCTTCCCTAGTTTTATCAATCAATTTCACACTGGGTGAAGAAGGTCAATTGCATTAGTAGAGATCTTATATGCGCGTAATAATGTAAGGATTAGACTTTCAATGGCATAGACAGCTATCAAAATCTATTCCAGCAGTAGAGTGTGCATGCTACTGATCGTTTTGGGGTAGACCACTCCGCTCGCTGGGCCACACATATAACATCCTGGGTACTGGAACTATAGAGCGTGCATGCTACTGATTGTTTTGGGGTAGATAACTCCACTTGTTGGGCCACACATAAAAAATCATGGGTACTGGAACTATAGTGGGATGCATCAGATGGATGTTGTTTATTTAGAAGCATAGGTTCGATAAAGTAAAGAGAAACGAAGCAATACCAACATGAAAGGAAGGAAGACAGGAAGTTCGATAAAGGAAAGAGAAACGAAGCAAGGGATAGCAAATAAGGGAGCAAGGATAGCCTAATAAGGCACATATTTTGCTTGGTTCAATTCCTTTATGCAATCAACAAAGCATGCACTACTCCACAACCTGGATGAAAATGGTGTAATGATGGATTAAATTTCAAGAATTTAACGCATAAAGAATTCACTAGTCCACAACCTGGATGAAAATGGTGTAATGCTGGATTATATTTTCAAGAATTTAACGCATAAAGAAGAAACCTTACCGAATACGCTAAAAAAAATATGCAAGAAAATTGATAGCCAACTTCAACGTTCTCTCCGGCCGCCGAAAATACAAGAAAAAACCAATACGCTAAAAAATTTGCAAGAAAATTGATAGCCAAATTCAACGTTCTCTCCTACTGAAAATACAAGAAAAAACCAGGCCTCCAGATTAATATACAGAAGTGACGAGCAAATAAATTGACCACGGCATACTCCACCTGCATGCTAGACTGGAAAAGAAACTGACCACTATATACTCCACCTCCCTGTTATGAGGAACCCCTCTAGCACACTGAGGAACCCCTCTATTATCTATTCTGACAAACCCCTCTACCACTTGTTCTGATGAACCCAAAGAATTAAGGTTTTGACAAACCCAAACCATTAAGCTGCCACATGTTCTAAAGAACCCAAATCATTACGCTGACGAACCTAAAGCATTAAGCTATCACCCCTTCTCCCGTACTTTATCTTAAACCAAAGTTTAATGCCTTGAAAATTATGCACTAAAATAATTGAAATCCCCCAAAACACAATGTCCCTGCTATAACAGGGATATTATAATAAACCATTAAATTTACAACAACGGGATATTATAATAAACCATTAAATTTACAACAACAACCGTTTGATTTTTCATTCAAGATGGACTATTCAAGATTGATTTTCCATTCAAGATGGAATAGGTTATTAACATAGTTTTTCATATAGTCATTTATCCGTAGTCCACTTAGCATGACATAGTTTTTTAGTTTTTCATAATCATTTATCCGTCGTCCACTTGTCATTAGTATAAGTCATGATTGAATAAAAAGATTCGACATAATCAAATAAAAAAAATCGATTAAGTAAATACAAGTGATTAGAGGACAATCTTTTAAATTATTTTTATATATAATTTTCAAAATGGAATTTGACCATTTATCTCTACACGTCCCATTAATTGAATGTTTTCTAATCTTAATCGACCATCCTTCATATTAGAAATTTGACAAGTTTGACATCCTATTATACTAGTCCAATACGTCCTGAAAACGAAAATGAAAAAAAAATCCTGGAACGTCAAATTCCAGGCTTGGGTGCCCCTATCGTGATGCCCCTATCATGAAAAGGGGAGAATAAGTATGCATTTTCAATATATATGATGTATATGTAACTTACTCTTGCTACTCTCACATTTGATTTTATTAAATTCAAATTATTTATCACTTTATAAAACTTTGGGTTGGGTAAATTCTATATTTAAAAATACAAACATATATTTAAAAATACACCATAGAATAATATATATACACTTATATTCTCATTAAAAAGTACCATTCCACAAACCATTTGGGTTCTCTGCATCTGTGCCCGATGGAGGTTCTCGCTTCCACTGTTTAATTGGGTTCTCGCTTTCTGTTTCAACAAGAGGTAAGAGGAGTCTCCTCTGCCTCTGCACCATCACTGACTCCTCTGGTTCAGAAATCAGGTTCGTATGTTATCAACAAAATGGGTTTATTCTCCAACGAGGTGGAAAGGAGCAAGCTCAAAACTGGCGACCATGTTTATACATGGCGGGCAGCTTACTCATATACTCACCACGGTATATTTTCTCGCCTTAATAGGATCTCTAAATTCACTATGATATTCATCTGATTCTTCAGTCGAGCAATGCATTTGTTTTGAATTGGTTTTGTGACATTCGCAAGAATAACGTGCTCCCAACAAATTTATTTTAATTCACCATTATCCTAGGTCGACCTAGATTGCTTTTATTGACCACCGCATAGTTCTTTTTAGCTTGGTTTTATGACGATCTGGGGATGCATGTGATCTTTTTGGATTTTTGCTTAACTATTTTTGGTACGGTCTGCCGATGGGAAACCTGGTTTTCTTTCATAAAATGTTCGCTTTATGGTTGGCTGCCCATAATCTTTATATTTTCTATTTACATGAATCTTACTTCCAGTGGAAATTCGTATCATGTTTCTGTTTAATATCCGACCTTATCGGACCAGAGTTTTGTGAGCTTTCAATTTTGATGGAAATTTTTATGTTGTGATGTTTATGGTTCTTGTCCAGCAGAGTGGCTTTCCTTATCTGTTTTGCAATCAATGTACTTGGATTTCCTATGTTTTATCCAATTTAATTCATCACATTTCATGTTTCCTGGCTTCCTATATAGGGATTTATGTTGGGGATAATTTTGTGGTGCATTTTACAGCAGGGCCAAGAGAGTAGTTTTGGTTCTAGGATACCAATAAAAATGATTTGTCTGAACTATCGTGACAGTTGTGGCACACAACATAGAAAAGATGGTGTGATCCGCTCTTGTTTAGATTGCTTTCTTGATGGATGGAGGAAATTTGTATCTATTTCAGTAAAATGTTAGTGGTTTTGTATTTATTGCTCGGGCCCGTGTAGGAACATGCACACTTGAAAAATCAGATGCCACAGATACAGTCACCTGCCATGCAGAGTATTTGCTTCAAAATGGGTTTGGAAACTACAACATCCTTAGTATTAATTGTGAGGACTTCGCAAGATACTGTAAGACAAGATTGATTGGAACTAATGGAGAAGCAACCAGATTAATGAGTGGTGTTAAATCTGCTTCTATTTTCCTTTTTACTTAAGTCTGCCGTTAGGTTTGGCATCCATGTTGGGATGTTATTTTTATGCTATCAATAAGCATCCCACAACAATATCTTTAACACTTATGTGAGGGTCTTCCTATTGGGCAGCATAAGCATAAACTCAACAAGATTCAATGGAAAATAACAAGAGATAAAACAAAGAACAACAATCACACAATTGAATAAAGTAATTTAAGTGGTAAGACCTTTTAAAAGAGAAACATCAACTGGGCAATGATGATCGATATTCTTATTGTTAAAGGGAGAATCACAATAGCCAATCATAGACTTACAACCTTCACACTCATACTACACTCTGTTACTCATCACAAACCTATCAAACAGTTACACAAACTATCAAACAGTTACACAAACTGATCAAACAGTTACGCATGTCCATATTCTATTTTTATCTGATTTGGTTCAACTAATTGGAGAATAGTAAGAGCCAAGAAATCTACCCATATCCCAATAATCAAGGGAAATTAGTTGGCACATTTCAACAATATCCACCTTGAAAACAATTTACTTGATATATGATGCCCAAATTTTTTCTTCACATTTCATGCAATCCAAAAGAAGACAAACACTACCACAACTTCTCTAACAATACTGGTTTCGTGAACATGTCTGTACAATTTGCTCGAGTATGGACCACTCCACCTCCATCAGTAACCTGTCTTACAAAATTATTCCTTGTCCCATTTTGATACGTTGGATTGTTAGTCAAATGCGCAACACTTTGACAACCAAAGAACACCTTATCTTGTACTTGTCCAAACTTACCCAATAGATCTTTGCATTCATGCGAGATGAGGTAGATCTCCTCTTGTCCAAGTCTCTTGCAAGTTTTGAATCAACATAACTAGAGACTAAATCATTGCAACTACTATAGATGATATTGATCGTGCCTCTAAGATATCGAAGCACCCATTCACAATGCTCTTTACCTCGATTTTCCATGTGTCCACTAACAACACTAGCGATTGCATGTGAAATATTTAATCTTGATCATTTCATCGCACACATACTTCCTACTGTACTAACATATGGTATACGAGATAAAACCTCTTCTTCCTCATAACGAGGACATAAGCTTGAAGAAATATTACAATGGAAAGTTAAAAGGATATTTATTGGTTTCACAATGTTCATACTGAACCGCATCAATATCTTCTCCATAGACTTCTATTGTAATAACCACAACTTACCATTTTTATTGTCTCTTTGTACTTTTATGCCCAAGATTTGCTTTACTCCTCCTAGATCCTCCAATTGAAATGTCATGTTCAACTAAGCCTTTATCCTGTTGTTCTCAACCATGCTTCGAATTGCAACAATATTATCATTAGCAAATAAAATCAATATAATGAATGTACCAAAAACATAATAGTCATACCTACCCCTTGAAAACTTTTGGCTCACCATGAAGGAATCAAACCCCTTGTACTATTGCATGGGTACCACTAGGCCATACAATGAATCCTTGAGTTTGCAAACAAATATTCCTTTGTGATCTTGAAAAAACCCTTGTGTTTGTTCCATACACACTATATCTTTGTTAATGATGATTTTGTGGGCTGTAGGATCCCATACTATACATCCCTTGGGCCTTTACTCCATCATCATAACTAGCAAAGATGTAATATAAGCAGAAATTTCAATTTTTTTTTTCTAAGTTTGGAAGTAACTTACAATTTACCAGTACTTGCAACTCTTTCATGCTCATATGACCTTGTTGTTGATGCCATAAATAAGAATATACATCTATTACCTCACATGCCAATAATTCCTTCCATCTTATAAAGATTATCAATATTTGTTTCCTTCATCACCACTAAACTGCCTTTCAACATTTTTAGTACTCCTCCTTGACCTATATACTTATATCCACTAGCATACAAAAATCCTAAGGAAATCAATTTTTTCTTAAGCTCGGATAAATTTCTTACGTCCATTAACTTTCTAACAATACCATCGAACATCTTGATTCTAGTGTTGCCAACCCCAACAATTTTACAAGAAATACCATTTCCCATAAAAACAACACCTTCATCAACAAATTGGTAAGAAGTGAACCGATTTCTATGTGTGCACACATGGTGGGAAGCACCAAAATCTAACAACCATTCTTCCTAATACTGTAATATACTAGAAATGGATAAAACTTAGTCAATCATACCTTAATTTGTTTCAGCCAAATTTGCTTCATTTTTGGCATTCTCCTCAGATTCTTTTCTTTTCCAACAATCTTTCTTGAGATTCCATGTTTTGTTGCAGTACCAACATTTTTTTCTACCATTTCTTCCTGCTAACTTATCTCTAGATGTACCTCATGAATCCTCCCCTCTTTCTTTAGATCGACCTCTAGCCACTATTGCTTTCAATGTTGAGATTTCTTGACTGGATCTTCTCCTCATCTCCTAATTCAACAAAGCTCCCACAACAATATCATAGTCAATAATGTATGTTGTGCTAAACCACATAGATGTGACTAAATGATCCCAATATTTAGGTACTGAATACAATAGCATGTCTGCTTTGTCCTCATCTTTGTATTTTACATCCATACTATTTAAGTGAAAAATCAAGGTATTGAAAAAATTTAACTGATCGACAATTTTTGTACCTTCTTTCATCCCTAAGCTATACAAATTCCTCTTCAAGAATATTTTGTTCATTAAGGTCTTTGTCATGTAAAGGATTTCCAGTGTGTTCCATAATCATGTTGTTGTCTCCTCTTCAATGATATTAAACAAAACTTCATCTTCCAAACACAAATGAATAGTACTGAGGGATCTTGCATCCAAATCTTCCCAGTCCTCGTTTGTCATGCTTGTTGGTTTCTTTGTATTGCATGCCAATGCCGTTTGCAATCATTGTTGCACAAGAAGATCCCACATCTTGAGCTTCCATAGCTCAAAGTTATTCTTTCCATTGAATTTATCCACCTCAAACTTTGAACTTTGCACTTTTTCCATTAGCACAAACTCCCAAACCACAACTTACAATAAACAAATATTTTTAATAATAAGGAGAAACAATCTTATATTTCAAAGTGGAACCCTAAAAATATATGGTTCAAGGTTGAACCAAAAAAAAATTAAGCAATTTTTTTTTAATATATATCTTCCTTCAAACCTTTTTACTAAAAATGTCCACCTCTTAGTTTTATTGGACATCCACCCATAATATAAGTCTCATGAATCCACATTTACAAATAAATGATAGAATATTAAACAAATGATTTAATAATACATCCACTCATAATATAACTCTCATTCATCCACCTTTACAAATAAATGGTGGAATCTTAAACAAATAATTTAATAAGACATCCACTCATAATATTATCCACCCATTTATTTTATGCATAATGAAAAACTCTGCATTCATACCTCGATCTCTGTGTGATTCTTTATGTAATGGAAAAAATCTTTAATACCTTCATATTGTGTGTGCATACAACCTTAAATGACCTTTCACGAATATTGCACCCCTCTCACTCTATCTCATGCGATAATGTTTGAAAATTTTGCAGATTTGATTGCCCCCTTTGAACATGATTACCAACGATAATCCATCAAATATCGCACCTGGAACAAATCTACCCATGAATCTGCCTGGGGTCGTAACTTTTGCATACGATCTTTGTTTTAGGCACATGCTAGCAATTTGGAAAGGTATACCCGAGGAATACACACGTTGTTGTCAGAATCTGACTCAATCCATAGTTTAACTATGGTGAGCCCTAAAAATACTATTTAGGGCCTCAAAACGGCCTCGAAAATTCGAGACCTGAAAACTAGAAAAATAACTGCCAAACTGAAAAACTGCAAAAATGATCTAGTTGGAATAGGTGGGTGGCCACTGATATCCACCTACATCAATCCTCCCTCCTTAGGAAGCAATGGTCTCCATTGCATTGAGTTCCTAGGGGAGAGGGGAAAGTGATTGTTGAATCTAAATCTTGGTGAGCTGCTTGCCTTGTTGTAGACGTTGCGATGCTTGGTTTGTGGAAGGATGTCACAAAACTATTGTTGGTGGGGTTCAATCTGTTCAACCAGTTGGGCTACATGATATGACTGTGTGCAGAAGGAATCTTTATGCTTTCCTGCAATCTTGTCGACCTGCTTATGTTGGATAGAAGGAGTTAGATCGAGGCTGTCGTGGTTGTAGTGTCATTTTGTTCACCTTTTGAATAGATTTTGAAGAAGATGAATTTTGTAGTATGAGATACTACCTTGTGGAAATGTTTAGGTGGCACAGCAGTTGGAATTAGGGATGATTTTAGGGGCTAAATTTCGCTCATGGGCTAATTTTCCATGGTTTTTCCCCAAAAAAGATTCGTTATTCAAAAATTGAGTCGCCCAAATTCTATAGGATAAAATTATTTTACCTTAAAAATCGCCAAAATTTTATACAAACTATATAAAATCCTTAGAAATTTGAATATTTTTACAAAAATATCGCTAACATTTTATAGTTGGCATATGAATGATTAGTAAGATTTTCCAAGGTTTCTACATTTTAAAATAAATTTTCATCCTTAAAATCATCCCTAGTTGGAATTACCTCTGGTATTTTATAGAGGTGACCCCCTTTAGTAAAACTGACACTACGGGGTCGAGACTCATAAATAGCATGGAGTTTCCACATATATGGTTGGCCCAAGATAACATCACAGACATCCAACAGGGAAACATCACATAATACCTCATCCTTGAAGGGATGGATGTTGTATGACAATTGACATTGCTGGTTGACATGAAGATCTTGTCCCTGGCAAAGTCACCCAATGTTGTACGGATGTGGGTGTGGTGTTGTCGACAATCTCTATTGTTTGTTGACCTCTTCTAAGATGAGGTTATTTTGTCTTCCTCTATCAACAATAAAATGCAGTGGGGTCCCCTTCACCCAAATCTGTGAATGAAAAATGAGCTCCCCCTCTTCAAGATTTGTTGGTTCTTCTGGTTGAATTGTTGCGGTCATGACAATAGTAGTGGGGTTTGAGTCGATGATCTATCTTCTACCAATATTTTATGAATCATATTCTTAATTAGGGTTTGACTCCTTGTCTTTGATCTCAGTCACCATTGATTGTTTTGAGAGACATTCATCAGTGTTGTGCCAGGAGATTTTGCAGAAATCACACCACTTTCCAGTGTCCTTCTTTGTCTTCCCATGACCCTTGTTTTCCTATGGCTTGGACTGGTTTTTGGGAGGTTGTTTGTTAGGGTTGTCTTTATCATACTTTCATTGTTTCAGATTTGTAGATCCAAACTCCTTCTTATTTTGGTTTTTAAATTTTTTTGTTCAATTTTAACAACATGTCGATAAGCAACACCCAGTGATGAGATGTCTAGAAAATCCGTTTCGGTTTGGATATATTTTTGCAGAGACTTGTGGTATTTCAGAACCAGATGTCACTTAAAGTATTTGATACCCAACTTGGTGCGCAAGGTATGGAAATTATTTGTGAACTTTGAAATTGTTTGGCCCCTCTCTTGCTGCAATGTGGTACATCTCATGTACTGGTCATCATAGTTTCTGACAGGGTAATATTGTTCATTGACCACATCCACAAAAAAATCTCAGGTGGTCTCGACCCCATATATTCCAAACTCTTCGATGGAACTTTTATCCTAGTAAGTTTTCAACCAATGTTTGACATGGGGGAGAGCCTTATGGAGTGCGAAGGTGATATTTTCCTTGTCGGATAAATTATGAATAGATAAATAACCTTCTAGTAGATTTAGTCATTTTTCTAGGGCATCTGCATCTATCTGTCCTTCAAATATGGGAATATGAAAATTAACTTATACCTTGAAAGGCGAGGTGCCTCCAAAGTGGTTTCTTGATGAAGACACTTCGATTTTTATTGACAGACGTTGAAGGATATGGGAAAAATTCTCCATCATTTCGTTCCTCAGTCGCGTGAGATCTTGCTCTAGGAATAGATTAATAGAATCTAATGCTCTGTCGTTTTTCTTTTCTTCTGCCATGGATGGTTTCTTGGGTGTGCGAGATTGATTTTCCTTAATAGAGGCAATATAGAAACCCAATTTTCTATACTCGTACCTCATCGGGGAGATGCACTAAAAAAATGATCAAGAGTAGCCTGCTCTAATACCACTGATCCGAATTATTTTCGGCACGAAATGAGAGTGAAGATCTAGTAAACAAATGTACACAGATATCTTATATATCCAATAATATAACAAAAATGTATCATATATGCAACCATAAACACAGAGATACAATAATACACAATTTCTATTAATGAGCAAAAATGTACAAAGACTATAAAAAAATACAGAGTGAAAGACTCACTAGAATGGTGGTAGCTTATCTCTGAGAAGAGATGTGACGATTACTCACATTTGCAAGAACATGGTTTCAATGATGCTCCCCAGTCCCTTCTACAATAAAAAGTAATGCTAAAACCCTAGACATCCAAAAACCTAACCCTAGGAGATGAAGCGCCAAAAGTCATGTGGGCCCCGTTGGGGTAAGTTAGTACATCAACTTCCTGGGGTCATAACTTTTGCATATGATATCCATTTTAGGTGCATGATAGCTCATTGGAAAGGTCTATATGAGGAATACACATGTTTCCATCAAAATCAGACTCATTCTATAGTCTTACTATGGTGAGCCCTAAAAACGATGTTTAGGGACTCAAGCGACCCCGAAAGTTCAGGTCTCGAAAACTAGAAAAAAAACTGCCAAACTAAAAAAAATACAAAAATGAGCCAGTTGGAATAGGTGGGTGGCCACTGATATCCACCTGGATCATTCACACTTATAGAATGTACTCAGTGCCTTGATACCTACTTTAATTATCAGTGGGTTATCTCACGTTTGTTAACAATATACGTTAGTGACTGGTAGTTAAATAGAGTCTCGTTGTGTTCGACCTCAACTCCTCTATTCACATGATTTAGACTTTCACCTTCTATAGATAGTGTTTAATACCTCCAACTTACAGTATAAGCATTCCTCATTCGTTGTTGTCTTTCATTGGACTAGTACCTATAAAGGAAAAGAAAGGAAAATCGACATCCCTACAATTGATGCATGCAAGGAATGCAAGCTTCTCTTTATTTTGATGTCCCTCCCTATCAAGTTTAAAGAAAATCCCATTCTATACAATAAGTCCATAGGAAAATGATGTTATATTGTATAGTAGAAGCATTTTCAAGGAAGCATTTTGGGTTTATAGGAATCATTTTGAGTTTAAAGAAAAGTCCATTCTATCAAGTTTGATCCTCCAAGATGGTATATTTCAAAAGTCTCACTTTGCATGAATCCATATATATCGTATTGTTTTGCAGGTCTATAGTCCATAACCTTTCCTACAAGGCTATGAATACAATGATGGAGAAGGATAATCCACCTATTTAAATTTCCAAACCTATGGTTACCATCGCAGGGAGGTCTAAAGGAAGGAAGTTTAACTCATGAGTATCCATTGAAATATTTGGAAAAGTCATTGATGTAGATTATTTTCATGTACTTGTCCCAAAGCTTGATCTTGTTGAGTGTATAATGGAGACATTTTTTGTCACGGAGTGGATGATCAATGATCATAATGTATTAGTGGACATTCAGTTGGAAACTCAAATGCATCATGATAGTACTTGAATTTTCATATTTTTTATATATAATATTTATGTGGTTCAAATATATATCTTTGTGCTTGAACTTATTTATAGTATTGTTAATTAATGTTGCAAATTTACATGTTTATATAAATTTAATTAATTTCTGGTGATTCAATTCCATACATTAAATCTTTATTTATTGTTTAAGTATATAGTTTTATTTATAATTTGTTTCATTGATATTATATCAACATCAACATTGTATGACACTTTTTTAAATTATTCACATCATGTTAATTTATATTGAATAATAACGATGAAAGAAAATAAAATGAATATAGAAATAATAAATTAGTAATAAATACAATGAATATGAAACTACTAAACCAAATATACTATTATTATTTTAGTCATGTTATAAGGGACTAGAATTATACTATTTGCATAGTGATTTATAAATTTGCTAAATATACTAGTAAAAACGATAAAAAATAATGACTAAATAAACTAATAAATATGTTACAAGATGACAACAATTAATCACTAATTAAACTAGTAATGTACTACAAAATGGTAATAATTAATGACCAAATAAAATAGTAAATGTACTACAAAATGGTGACAATTAATGACCAACAAAACAAGTAAATGTACTACAAAATGATGAAAATTAATGACCAAATAAACGAGTAAATGTACTACAAAATGACGACAATTAATGACCAAATAAATGATACTAGAAAAGAGACTGCAGATTTTTTACTATTTGTCGCCGACTCAAAAATAATCATACATATCAAAATTTTAGTTGTTTTTTTAGTAACAAATTACTCATTTTGTACTAGTGGTGGTGGAGACTACTAGAAAAAAAGGAAATCCTTGGGGATTATAATACTACCTTCATTGCTTTGATCCCAAAAGAGGTTAATCCAACTACTTTTGAAAAGTTTCGGCCAATTTCTTTATGCAATTGTATCTACAAAATGATTTCAAAGGTCATAGAAACAAAACTCAAAAAGGTTCTTTGAAAACAAATTCCATGTGAGAAATTTGGGTTTTTGGAAGGACGACAAATCCATGAGGTAGTGGAGATAGAATGAGAAATACTACACTCGATGAAGACCAAAAATCAAAGATTGATGATACTAAAAGTGGACCTCTCCAAGGCCTATGATAAGGTAAGTTAGCTTTACCTAAGATTGATCCTTATTCACTTAGTTTCTTGTCCTAACTTTGTGTTATGGGTGATGTGATGAATTAAATATGTATCCTTTGCTATCCTAATCAATGGGGAAACATCCCATTTATTCAGAATAGGTAGGGGTCTCAAACATGGTTTCCCCCTCTTCCCTCTCTTAGTACTAATGATAGAAAAAGAGTTGAGTATATTATTAAAAGATGCATTAGAAAATGGCATCTCCAAAGGGATTACATTGGTCCTACTTGCAATATCACACATTTTTTTGTGTGGATAATATCCTAATTTTATGTGAAGGTTCTAGAAGGATAGTCAAGAAATTTAAAACTATTGTAGGCTTATTTTACAAATTCATTGGTATGATAATAAATCTAGACAAACCGAAATATCTGTTTGGGACATTTGAAAGCATGAGTAGGGGTA
Organism: Picea glauca; assembly: GCA_000966675.3. Lineage (NCBI taxonomy): Eukaryota > Viridiplantae > Streptophyta > Pinopsida > Pinales > Pinaceae > Picea > Picea glauca. Next base: position 358,308 of record JZKD02S0010019.1, read on the forward strand.
ATTCTCTTAATTATTTCCTTACCATGTGATTGACATGGATCAACGACTAAAGTACTTTGGGTTCTTCTTGAAACCAAATTTGTACAAAAAAGGCATCTTGGTTGGTTGCCAAAGTAGAAAAGAAGATAAACCACCAATGCAATTTGTGGCTATCAAGAGGGGATAGATTGGTTCTTGTTAAAGCAATACTAGGATCCATACCGATATATTTTATTTTATTGGCTTATGGTTCGAAAGGAATATTGGAGAAGAATAGGAAATCGTGGTATAAATTAATTTGGTCAGGAGATAATAAAAATAAAGGTCTTGTGGTGGCTTCCTGGAAAAAAATGGCACCTCCAAAAGAAAATGGAGGATGGGGCCTAAAAAACGTATTCCTATCTACTAAGGCCTTAGTTGCAAAACATGTATGGAGGATAGGAGAAGGATTGTAGGTCGAGGTAATCAGATCCAAGTATTTATACCGAGGAACATTTTAGGAATGGATTGGGAATCCTGTAAAACAAGTGCATAATGCATCAATTATCAGGAAATATGTGAACTCAACTTTCCATCTCATTGGTCATTGGCTAATTTGGAATGTGGGTATATGGGATGACTTCTATATTGGTATTGATCCCTATATAGGAAGTAAAGGTCTCCATATATTACTCCCTCATGTGATACAATATTTTGGAAATAAAGGGATCTTTTCACTCAAGTAGCCTTTTGAAGAAATGATAAATTCTAAAGTTTCAAATTCTTCAAATCCCTTCTCGGAGTTTGACTGACTATAAGAGAGGGAAATATGGTTTTTCCCTTATCGGACTTTAGGCGAGGCTATTCCCTCCTGGTCCTTTATTGGACCTCACCGTAGAGACAGTAACCAAGAACCAAGAACAAAATTACCTAGTCAAATTCCTCTCCCATTGGATGAGCTTGCTTGCGCATCCTCTCCTTACAGTTGAGCTTGCTTGTGCATCCTCTCCTTACAGTTGAGCTTGCTTGCGCATCCTACTAAACTCCGAGATTTGACTAAATAAACTAAGTAAGTACTTATTCAGGGAGTTATAGAGGAAAAATACTAATAAAATCTGAGATTGTAGACTCCATAGTTTGTTCGGAGTTGACCAGGGAAAAAGACTCCTAAACTCCGAGATTGTCCAATATAACTGATACCCTATATCAGATCTCAAATATACCCTATAATGGAGTTTTTGTTCGGAGTTGACCAGGGAAAAAGACTCCTAAACTCTGAGATTCTCCTCTCCCATTGGTCGAGCTTTCTTTCGCATCCTCTTCTTACAGTCGAGCGTGATTTTGCATCCTAAAGACCCTACAACTTCCTTCGGTGTTTTTCCCTTTGTATTATTTCCGAAACAACATCCTTTGGTGTTTTTCCCTTCGTATTATTGCTGAAACAACATCCTTCGGCGATAATCCCCTCCTAATTACCCCGAAAGATACTTCCTTTGGAAATTTTCCCCTCCTATTTTGCTCTAAACGATATGACTTCGGAGATATTTCCCTCCTCACCCTTATGGGTGAGCAATAAATAACCTATTTTGCTCCGAAAATCATCTGCGTTGTGGAGTTATTTAGGGGGGGATTGTTTTGAAGTCAGTAGTTTCAGATATAAATAGGTTATTTATTGCTCACCCGAAGAATGAGGGTGAAGAGGGAGGTTTTAAAAAAGCTAGGGTTGGTTTACCCTGCTAGTTTGGTTCATCGATCGAGCTTGGGGGGAGGTGCATGGTTATACCTGAAATACATTAATGAATCAATTTCACTATAGACACATGTGAATTATTGATCCAGATGGAGCAGTATGCCTCCGAACCTAGATAAACGAGATTTTCTTTATTCAAATATGCATTTCATAAGGTTTTGAAATCTGTCCCACCCCCGAACCAACAATATGGATTCAACAGTTTGTCTTTTATGGTAGGTGCTAAGGATCTCACCTATGAAAATAGCAAGGACGTATACATGCGAAAAGTTCAACTTGGACTAAGGTGAGACTAGGGACTACAAAGAGACGGTCTCAAGGCTATGGCTTGTCCTCTAGAAATATAAATTGACCACAAAAATGGATCACCTAAGAGGAGATAGGTTTGGGACAAGACATGTTGGAATCATGGAAATCATAAACAAGTGAACTTTGAAATATAGAAATGCCAAGATAGGGGAATAAGATGGCCAACTATTATGGTCTCTCAATCCTATAGGAACTTATGTTCCTAAACAAGGATACAAATCTTTTGCTGAGGAAGGCTTGGAGGGACAACTAGTTCAGTGATGGAAAATCATTTGGAAGCTAACGTGCCCCTCCAAAAATAAAAATTTTATGTGGTTGGACTTAAATAACAAGGCTCCAACATGGGATGTTTTATAGAAAAATAATTTTGTAGGACCAAGTTGGTGTAGTTTATTCCAACAAAGATGAAACTATGGATCACTTACTTATGACTTGTCATTTCTTTAAATAGGTTTGGAAAGAAGTTGGATACATGACAGGGTTAAGGAATGCATGGGAAAGAGGACATACTGAAAAATCCTTCAGGACTTAATTTATAAACAAGGATACAAAGAAGATCAAAGATATTTCACTAAATATATCTTGGGGAATATGGCTTGCCAGAAACTTGAATCTATTTCAAGGATAAGAGACACTTCTTCTCAAATGTTTAATCTTAATGCTAAATATATTAAATTCATACCCACAAGTAGAGGACAAACATAAAGGAAAGGGGGCAAAAGAAGAATTCATTGATAAGGACATTCCGTGAGCATACTTTGATGGTGCCTCTCAAGGGAATCCCCCAAAAGGAGGTTCCGTAGGGATCTCATATCTCTCCTCCAATCACAGTATAGCCTTCCATGTTGGGATTGGGTAAGGAACTAACAATTATTTTGAATTGATGGCTCTCAAATCAACCCTACAATTCGCTCACGAATATGGTGTTGCATAATTACAATTTTTTTGGGGATTATCTACTCGTTATTTAATGGTTACAAAATGAAGCATCACTCAAAAATTTTACTTTACAACCACTTTTTGATGATATCTAACAACAAATGACAACCTTTTCACACATTTCTTTTTCTCGCATATTCATGGACATGAACTAGGTAGCCGATGGTATTTCAAAAGATGCATTGAGGCTAGAGTGGGGTACTTGGACTATCTTCATATTTTAGAATGGGGATACAAATGATTTCTCTCAGGCACATTGACTACAAAATTACTACAATGGATATGTTCTTTATTCTGATCTTTGCAAATATGTATTTTTGTCTTTTAAAACAATGAACTATCATATTTTGTTGTTATTACAACTCAATATTTTGTGATTAATTTCGATTTAGATTTATGATATGTAATATAAATATTTAAAACTACATTATTTAATTATGATACAAAATACCTTTTTAATATCTTAAAGTATATGAGAATGTAATTTTTTTTATTATAAATAAATTATAAAATTTTACTAAAAAATACTAACCACAAAATAATTGATAAATAAAAATTAAAAAAGACTTATTAAATTTAACATAAAAGTGCATATATGATACATAAAAACATAAAAATACATATATGACACATAATGCATATGTTATAGATAATTGATATGATTATTAGACACTTATAAATTTAATGCATATGTTATAGATAATTGATATGATTATTAGACACTGATAAATTTGTTTTGAAAAACTTGGATATACTCTTATTTATTCAATTTTCTATCCAACTTATAATCATTATTAATGTTTTTCTCTTACCATTTTTAATGTTTTGGTAAATATTTTATATAAACTTTGAATTTGTTATAATCACTTGAGAAATTTGGATATACTTTCATTTATTTAATTTTCTGTTCATCTTATAATTATTATTATACTAAGGATTTGCTATTATCATTTTTATTTTGTTAAGTATTTTATATAAACTTTGAATTTGTTATATTTATATATTTTTATGATATTTGCTTTCCACCTTTATTTATTAATTATAACTATTAATTTATTAATCCTCGCCAAAGAAGGGAATATAGTAATCAATTTTTGATTTTGTAATAATATTAAAAATTTTCTTTTCAAAAGTTTCATAATATTGATATATTAAATTTAATGTTTTGAAAAATAAAAATTAATTCTTAATATTTAATATTAAGAAATTTTATTTTATGATTGATTAGAAACTACGAAATGACAATTTATCTCTAAATGTGAAATTGTCATTAAAAAAAATTATTTAAATTTTATTTTTATTTTTAAAAATTTTAAATATTGTCATATGACCTCAACAATCACCCATTGTTGTGCTATGGGATCCTCTACCTTGCATAGATCTCCTTTGATGTGATCCTTTGTCCTGTGCATATCTCCTTTGTTTAATGTGTAGATCGTTTGGGCCCATGCCACTCTCAAAGACATGATATTTACATGCTCGAGACCAAAGACTTACACAAGTTGGTATTAATGTTGTTGGGTACGTGGGAGTTGCGTGGATTGGAGAACCATGTCATGAAGGATTTGACAATAAATTCTTAGGTTTTGCTCATCTCTTCCAAACATCGAATCATATCAACTTGCCATTAATGCGCAAATAATGTAAGTTTGTGATTGCAGATTTTAAATGTATTTGAGGTGGAGCCCTAATCTCCTAAGTGCATTGGCCATGGCCGGTCCGCTCTGGTCCGCTACCATGTTATATGTTAGAACCCAAATAGCCTGCAACAATAAAACCTGAAGGCGGGTGCAAAAAATTGAATGTTCAATGTCTACCCTCAAAATTATGATAACTTTTTAATTATCTTTGTCCACTTTTATTTTATTTCTGATTTGTATGATCAAAATTATTTTAAACTTTGGAATTATTTTTTTTAAATTATATAGAAAATAATGTCCACATTGTGATAAAATAAAATAATTAGAAAAAAACTAATAATATAATTTCATCTTAATTTGATATATTTTACTTTAATTTGATATATTTTACTTGCCAAGGTTTTTTTAATATTACAGCCACTTGAAATGGACATTAAAATGGGAAGAGAGAGTGTGATATGGAGAGAGAGGGGGGAGAGATTGAGCGAGGGATAAGGGGAGTGAGGTTGGAGAGAATGAGAGGAAGATAGAGGGTGGGTGAGAGAGAGAGGTAGGGGGAGAGAGAGAGAGAGAAAATTAGAATTTATTTGTATTAACAGGAATGTAAACGTTTTTTAAAAATGCGTGCACACATTATTTGAAATTCAATTTTTTTGAGCGGGAGTGATAACTCTAGAATACATGTTTTTTGGGTTGGCTACCTAAGATTTAGGTTCGGGATGACAAACCTAGTCATTTGGTATGCAAATACATACAAAAACTCCATTTTTATGAATTCCTCTCCATATCTCTATTTTTGACGATATTTTTCTATAGGCTACACAATTCAGTTATTGATGAAAATACATAAACATATAGAGTTGGTTGTGCAGATTCCAAATATACCATTTTTTTTTTTAATTTATAATGTTTATTATTTTTAATCTATTTTTGTCTTCGCATATATCAAAATTCAAGAATACATATATCTCTTATTTCTGCTAAAACTTTTTTTCGACTTAAAAATTTCTCGAATGAGTTATATGCGGCGTTAGAGATGACTGATATCTACAATCTTTTAAAAAAAGAAATTGTTTTGATCATGTTAATACCCTCTTATCCTGCACGAACACAATATGTTGTAATTTCAAGCATATGTTGACTTTGATAATTTAAAAAAAATATAAAATTAATATGAAAATTTTCGAAAAAATACAAGGCACAAGAAAAACGGGTTCTCTACAAGTATACACATTTTTGAAATGAAATTCCATCTTTTAGGTACTCCACACCTGCACAAACTAAAACATATACCTTATATTTTGTTGGAAAATAAGATACCACTCTTAGGAAAAATCAAATTTAACATATTTATTCACAAGTTCTATGAATAAAAGGTATATTCAGAAATTTAACTCAATTTCCTATGTTTCGTATTGTTACACCATATTCAAATTCATTGTAAAAGTACCTTGAATAATCCCTCTAAGTTAACAGATTATTTTTTTTCTAAGTTTGCATTGCCACTAACGCGTCATGAGAGACCATAGCTTTCACTCACCCATATTCTTCTTGTGCACTTCTCTTGGTAAAGGTACGCTTTACTGGTATTGTGCTAATACTTCAATAATTGTGTTGTTCGTTAGGCCTTATTTATTGTTTCTAGTGTCGACTTGCTAGAATCATTCTAAGAAAAGGTTGTTGTGCTCGAGGGTGGCATATGTTAATGCCTATGGTTGGGTGACAATGATGTGACATTGTCTATGGTTAAACGAGCATACCAAAATTTTAACATGGTATTAGAGATGGTTTCCTTCATAAGAGTCTAACCGCTAGAAGAATTATCCTTAGTTTCCACCATTATCAAGCTCGTTGAGCACTTATTGAACCCACTAAGAAGGTCACCTAAGGAGGGCACATATGTTAGAAAAAATAGGATCGCGGAGCAATAAAATAAAACAAATACATAAATAAAACACAGAAGATACAAAATATAATAGAGACACAGATATATGTGGTTCACCCAGTGTGGGCTACATCCATCAGATAAATTGTCAGGTCCTTCATTTTTATTATCCATCAAAATGAAGGGATATAACCTACAATTCAATCGTTGTAACTTACTCTTCTTTCTCTCACAGTCTCCTCTCTTAGAATACAACATTCACGATAATACACAACTGCAATAAAACTACATCATAAAAAGAGTTTCCTTCTAGGGAAAAAACCCTAAAATAACTTCTACCGCCATATTTGTGACCTTATAATTAATGGTCTAGATGGACTATGAAATTAAAATATTTTACAAGGCAATTTTTTCTCAAAACTTCAATTTTGGGGGTACTTCCCCCAAATCCCCCGCCAGGGGGGGTTAAAACAACTGTCGTCGCCACCCCCTTTGACCCCCTGGCGACAGTTGTGGGGGGGAAATCCCCCCCACACCCCCCGTTAGGGAATGGGTTCCAAGCACGATTGAAACAAACCTCTGAATCAGGAAGATAATCAGGCTCCACAACCAACAATATCCCACTTGGAGACTAATCACAACAACTCCACTATTGTTGTACCTGCTGGACTATACTCCACCTTGGACCTGGAAAATTTCTCATCATCACCTTAATGCTTGAATACCAACTGAAACTGAGCAGGAAATCAATTTCTCCCTAGTTAGTCCCTTTGTTAACATTTCTATAGGATTCTCGCTAGTATGTATCTTTTCCAACTTCAAATGTCCATATTCGAGAATAGATTGTATGAAATGGTACCTGAGTTGTATATGGTTAGTATTATAATAGAAGGTTGATTTATTTTCAATATGAATGACACTCTCACTATTAGAGTACAACCTGCTATTCTCCTGCTTCTTTCCCAATTCCTCCATAAACCTCTGTAACCAAATCATTTCTTTACTATCCTCTGTAGCAGCAACATGCTCTGCTTCTATTGTTGAAAGTGCAACAACCTTTTGTGGTTTTGAAATCCAACTTATTGTTGTTCCACCTATAGTAAAAACATGCCCTGTGATGCTCCTCCTCATATCTTTATCACCTTCCATATTTGAATCAACACATCCCTGTAGAACAATGTTTGATTCTCCAAAACATAATGCATGAGTAGCAGTACCTCTCAAATACCTGAGAATACACTTTACTACCTCCCAATGATCTTTAACTGTATTGTTCATATACCTAATCACAACTCCCACTACATGTGCAATATCTGGTCTTGTGTAAACCATCACATACATCAAGTTGCCAGCTGCTGATGAATAAGGGACCCATGACATGTATTCTATCTCCTCGTGTGTCTTGGGATTAGTTAATTTTAAATTGATGGACAAAGAAGTACTAACTAGTTTTTCATTATGCATTATAAACCTCCCCAACACCTTCTCTATGTACTCACCTTGAGACAATGTCAATTTGTGATTTTTCTTGTCTCTTGTTATTCTCATACTAAGGATTTTATTTGCAACACCCAAATCCTTCATCTCAAATGAATTAGCTAATTTATTCTTGAGCACATTTATATCCTGCATATTAGACCCTGCAACAAGCAATAGAAAGATAATATAACTTCCATTTTCTAGCCTTTTAAAATAAACGCAGTGATCAGAATGACATCTACTATAACCTTGTTCTTTCATAAACCTGTCAAAATTTAGATACCACTTCTTTGGAGCTTTCTTTAGACCATACAATATATTCTTCAACCTGCATACCAAATATTCCTTCCCTTTGACCTCATACCCCAGTGGCTACTGCATATAAATCTCTTCGTCCAAATCCCCATGGATAAAAATTATTTTTACATATAACTGTTCAAGATGCAAATGTTCTACTACCACAAGAATTAAAATAGTCCTAATTGAAGTCATCTTAACAACAAGAGAAAATATTTCATCAAAATCTATACCTTTCTTTTCTACAAACTCCTTTACAACAAGTCTAGCGTTGTACCACTTTTTTTCTTCAACTTGATCCTTCAACTTGTAAACGCATTTATTCTGCAATGCTCTTTTTCGTGTAGGAAACTATACCAAGTCCCAAGTTTGGTTATTTACCAAGGAATCTATTTACTTTTTCATTCCTTTCTCCCACTTATTTTTAGTGTCTACCTATAGTGCCTCTTCATAACATTCTGGTTCATGAGAATCAATAAACAATAAATAATACAATGAAGGAGAGTATCGTTCAAGGGGTCTACTTAACCTAGTAGATCTTCTAGCAACACTTGCAAGAGTTTGAGGCACCTGTTGCTCCTGTTGTTGTACATTTTTATTTTCTGGTACCTTTGAAATTTCTTTTTCAGTGATCTCATCAAGCACTGTGTATTCTGGTTTTTCTTTTTCTTGTTTCTTTCCCTGCAACTGATCTTTGTACATGACCTTCTCATTGAATATGATATCTCTACTCCTAATGATTTTGTGATTTTCATAATCCCATAAGTGATAACCAAAATCATTAACATAGTATCCAATAAAGGTACTCTTCTTGGATTTTTCCTCAATCTTGGTTCTATTTTCTTTATCAATATGGACAAATGCTTCACAACCGAAAGTATTAAAAAATGAGTAGTTTACCTTTTTACATGTCCATGCCTCCTTTGGAATTCCACCATGCAAAGAACTTGAAGGTTCTATGTTTATCAAGTAAACAACAATATCTACAACATCTTCACAAAAATATAAGGGAAACCCTACATGCAATCTCATACTCCTTGCACGCTCCATGATTGTCCTATTCATCCTTTCTGACACACAATTTTCTTATGGTGTTCTTGGAACTGTCTTCTCTTTATGAATCCCATGGTATGAAAAATAATCATCAAACGCCTTGTTGTAGTATTCACCTCCATTGTCTGATTTGAGACACTTCAACCTTTTTCCAGTCTCGTTCTCAACCAAAGATTTCCATTTCTTAAAAGTATAAAAAACATCAGATTTTTGTCGAATGCAACAAACCCAAGTTTTTCTAGTTGCATCATCAATAAAAGTAACATAATAATGAGAGCCACCAAGAGATGACACCGAATCTGGTACCGATAGATATGTATGCACAAGCTCTAACCTTTCACTCTTCTTTTCTTTTCCGACTCTGAGAAATATAACTCTCTTTTGTTTTCCATAAACACAATGCTCATAGAAATCCAAATCAATTTGTTTAAGATCTGGAAACAAATTTCTTTTTTGAAGTATATGCATCCCCTTCTGACTCATGTGTCCAAGCCTATCATTGCACATTGTTGTATTCACTCTTGTAGAAGCTAAAGAGATAATACAGTCAGTATTACCAGTACATAAATACAATGTACCTACCTTCTCTCCTTTTTCTATCACCAAAGATCCTTTGGTGACTTTCCACGCCTTATATGTAAATATAGATATACAACCTTCACTTTCCAATTTCCTTGTTGAAATTAGACTTTTACTTAGATCCAATAAATGTCTTACCACTTTCAACAACCATTGGTTTCCATTCTTTTGCTTTATTTGTACCTTACCCATTCCAACAATTTTGCATGGTGCATCATCACCCAAATGAACCTGTCCAAAATCACCTTGAACATAATCTATAAAATGTTTTCTATAGGGTGTGGCATGAAATGAAGCCCCTAAATATACTACCCAAAAATAGAAAATATTATCTATAGTAAGAGTCAAAGAATCTTGTAACACATCACCTGTTACATTTGCTTCTTGATTTTTCTCTCGTTGTCCATCTCTTTGTTTCTTTGGAGCTCTGTAGTCTTTTTTTAGATGTCGTTTCTTCTGACAATTCCATTACTCTATCTTTCGCAGTCTGGATTTGGATATGCCCTTCCTAGGATTCCCACAGTTCCCTGATCCCTTTCCTCTATCCTTTTGTCTTCCCCTGTTCTCCATGTTTAATGCATTACCTAATGTCTCACCTATGCTTTTCCGTCACATTTCCTCACTAAGGATAACACCAACAACATCATCAAATTTTAGATTGTTTGAACTAGAGACAGAGTTACATATAACCATGACCAAGCCATTCCAGCTTTCTGGTAATGAGCACAAGATTAGAATAGCCCTGAACTCATCATCAAAGTCCACTTTTACAGAACTTAGCTGATTAGTAACCATATTAAATTCATTTAAATGATCTGCAACATAACCACATTCTGACATATTCATATTAAATAATATCTTCATTAGAAATACCTTATTGGATGCCTAGGATTTTTCATAAAGTTTATCCAATGCGTCCATCATATCCTTTGTTGTCTTTTCTTTTGAAAATTTGAAAGTCACTGATGCTGCAAGGCTCAACCGTATCGTTCCTATTGCCTTTTTGTCCACAACCTCCCATTCTTCGTCCTTCATGGTCGTCGACTTCTTTTCTATTCCACCTAATGGTAGGAATATATCCTTATATAAATAATCTTCCATATGCATCTTCCATAAATGGTAGTTTTGGCCATTAAATTTCTTGACCCTAAACTTTCCATCTTCCACCTTTGCTCCCACTCGAACTAGGAACACTCTTTTCTTGCGAGTTACCTTTCGCTCTGATACTATTTCTTAGAAAAAACAAGTTCCTGGAGCAATAAATAAAAAAAACACAGAAATAAAACACATAAGATACACAACAAAATAGAAACATAGATATATGTGGTTCACCCAGTGTGGGCTTCGTCCACCAGAGAAATTTATAATTCCTTCCTTCTTATTATCCAACAAAATGAAGGGATACATCCTACAACTCAATTGATGTAACTTCCTCTTCTTTCTCTCACACTTTCCTCTCTTAGAATACAAAATTCACGATAATACACAACTGCAATAAAATTCCCTGATAAAAGAGGGTTTCATTCTAGGGAAAAAAACCCTAAAATAACTTTTGTCGTCAGATCTGCGACCTTATAATGAACGGTTCATATTGACTATGAAATTACAATATTTTACAAGGAATTTTTTTCCCAAAATTTCGCTTCGAGGGCGCTACCCCCGAATCCTCTGCTAGGTGGGGCTACAAAAATTGTCGCTACCCTCCATAGACCCCCCTAGCGACAGTTATGTGAGGAAAAGACCCCCACACCCACCCATTAGGGAATGGGGTCCAAGAACGGTTGAAACAAACCTCTGAATCAAGAATATAATCAGGCTCCACAACCAACAACATATTTTCCTTAGATCATATCTACAATATTTTGAAGTTGAAGAGCCAGTGGGAGATGTTACAACACCAGTTGTAGTGCTAGTTGCAACACTAGTTGCAGTGCGAGTTGCATCACCAGTTGCATTTCCTCTAGTCCAGTGAAGTTTATGGTAACTCAATGAGAAACTTGTTGAAAGGATGTTGAAATCATTCTTTCCCTAGATCAACTTGCTAGCCATTCTTCTGGAAATTAAGGTTTCTAGTTTTACAGTGGAAGCAAACCCTAACCCAAATTCGTTGGGAAATTTCAGTGAAGTGTTGGACCTAATTTTTAGTTTTCCTAGTGTGCCTGACCCTAGTGCATCTCTAGTTATCTTTAGATTGCAAGTTGGACAACTTTGAAATTTTTGGGTTTGTCATTGCTTGCCGCTGCTATTGGATGGTGTCACTACCTATCGCTATTTTTCGCTACTGTTGGAGGTATGTACTTGTATATGTTTAAAGTGTATCACTATATTGAGGGTGTTTGTAGGAGAAGGGATCTTTTTTCCAAGCAAAAATAATATATCTATAGGGACCTCAGATCCAACACATTCAGAGGAACAACACACTCCAGGTTTGATTGTTTTGAAATCCTCTAGTTGTTATGGAATGATTGTGATATTATGAACATCTAGCTGTATTTTGATCTATTGAGGTCAAACCTCTGGTTAAAGTTAAAGTTATAAGATGACTTTAGTCAAAATATTAGAATGATTAAGGTTGGTTTTTTAGATTTTATTTGCATTATATTCGCTAACTCATATTTATGTCAATAAATCATATTATCTTAGTATAGGGGACATGTTGGAGAGAATACTTTCCATCTTGAGTGAAGGAGACTCAGAAGAAACAACACTCATTATTGAAGACAAGATTCTAGGTTCTAGGTTTGATTGATTAAATTGATAAATTTCCAATTTGCACATATCAAGTTTGAAAATTGCTACATTACAAGTAAATACTATAGTTGTGACAACAATCTTTGAAATGTTTTATTACAGCTAGATACAATGAATACTTGGTAGCATGTGAGTACTGTTGATATAAATGATTATTGTACTTGTTTGCAAGATGAAATAACATTTCCTCTAGGAGATATTTCTTGTTTTGCTTCCACGAAGGTCACCTTGGTAATGTTATGATGATTACCATGAAATTGTATTTTATTCTTGTTAACATATATATGTTCTTATGAGAATTCTATTATATTGGAAATACTTTTTCTCCTGTTTCTCTTGTCTCGGGGAGGTTACCATGGATGAATAATTGGTCATAACATTGGAAGAGTATTCTTCCTATTTCTTATTGTTGCATTTTTATTTTGGCTTTTGTTCCATGAAGGTCACAAGTGATAGCTTTCAAAAGAAGTTACCGTGATGATTGTTCTCATTATGATTTTTATTATTATTATAAGAGTATTATTCTTTTCTATTATTTTCCCTTGTTGGTCTTGTTCCGGGTAGGTCACAGGTGATAACTTAGATGGTCTCTAGTTTGAGACCTGGAGGAAACTATCCATATAAGAAGTTGTACACATGACCGTATACATCCATGTACCAAAGAAAAAGAGGACGAACTTAAAACCTTCTAGAGAGAAGAACACTTTTGTAAGGTACAAAGTATGTCATATGGAGATTGATTGTAAGGAGAAGAAGGATCCAAAGATGACCAGAAATATCCCTCTAGTTCAGTTGATCACTCTTCATATCACCAGGAAGAGTTTGTAGAGCTAGAAGGGCCTATCTAGAATCATTGTAGTAACTAGGAGGAGACCAGCATGGTCCCATGATACTTTATAGTATGGAAAGATATATATCATTGATGAGCCATATCATGAGAAGGAACATATGGCTCCACCATTGGTTAGGTATGCGACCACACCAAGTACCAGCTGAGAAGGAGCTAGAGTTCAGAGGCAATCATCCATCACGATCCAGTAGGGAGGAGAAACCTCCCCTAGACCATTCATAGGATATTAGGATTTAGAGGAAGAATGGAGACTCAAAGTCTTCCTGATCTCAGAAAGAGTTAGTGGCTTACAAAATTTCATTCTGAAAGTATTCCTCCTCAGATTTAGATGAGGGAGAGAGACATCTTCGAAAACTGACAGACAAGTGTTATGAGTTGAGGAGGCTATATTGAAGATTTAGAGGATTCTAGGAGATATGAGACTTCCTGGGAATATTCCCTTGTTTCAGTGATAGAGGAGGAAGCCAGTCAGAAGGACTGGGATATTGATTTTTCCTTGAGACCAGAAGGGAAGTGAATGGTGATTTCCAAATTGATATACAAGATAAAACATGCTACCGATGGCAGGATAGAGTTGTGCAAAGCCTAATTTGTGACAATACGATTCTCACAGCATGATCCAGGTGGATATCGATGGCCACCCACCTATTCTAGTGGCTTGAAAAACAATTTTCCAACTTGGTAGTTTTTCGACAGTTTTTCATGTTCCAAACATCTGGGGCCATTTTGAGGCCCTAAACGATGTTTTTTTGGGGATTTGGGGCCCATTGGACTACCAACAACACTACGTTAGGCCAGTTGATTTTTTTTTCTTCTTGGTTAGACCTTTCCAATGGGCTATCGTGTGCCTAAAATGAAGATCGTATGAAAAAATTACGACACGGTGAAGTTGATGTACTAACTTACTTAAACGGGGCCCACATGACTTTTGGCGCTTCATCTCTTAGGGTTAGGTTTTTGAATGTCTAGGGTTTTTGACATTCCTGTTTATTCTAAAAGGACTTTATAGCCTCATTGTAACCATATTCTTGTGAATGAGCACATCCGTCACATCTCTTCTAAGAGATAAGCCACCACCATTCCAACAAGCTTGTTTTCTGCTGCATTTTACAGTTTCAACTTATTTCCTTATTGAATAGAAAACCAATTTTACTGTATCTCTGTTATTTTGTGTTAAGCATGTTTTAATAATCTGTATTCATTTTTTTCTTCTCATAAAATAAAGATCAGTGGTATCAGAGCAGTCTTCTCCTTGTCATCTTAATGCATGTACCCAATGAGGTCAGGGTACAAAGAATTAGGTCTCAATCTTGTTTCCCTTGAGGAAAAAATCTCTCGCATGCCCAAGCGACCTCTCATGGTAGGAGAAAAGAAAGATGATGGGACATGAGATCCTTTCAAAATGTTTCTTGAGTAATCCCTCACGCGACAGAGGAACAAGATGATGGATAGTTTCGTGCAAATCCTTCGGCAGCTACCAACAGGCGACGCATCTTCCTTGAGCGGAGGTGCCACCCCCTTCAAGGTACAAATAAACTTCGATATTCCTATATTTGAAGGTCAGATAGATGCATATGTTGTAGAAAAGTGGTTGAATCTAATAGGAGGGTATTATTCTATCCATAACTTTTTGAATAGAGAAAAGATTACTTTTGTTCTCCTCAAAGTCATTCCCCATGTCAAATATTGGTGGGAAAATTTATGTGAGAAAAAGGAAATAGAGGAACCCTCATTATTTATAGTCACAACCACCTAGGAATCCTTCAAGAATTCTATTAAGGAACAATACTACCCCGTCGAAAGTTATGACAACTTGTATACCAAATGGACCACACTGCAGCAAGAAAGAGACCAAGCAGTGCTAGAGTTCACAAATATCTTCTATACCTTGCGCACCAAGATGGGTATCAAAGATTCAGAGCAAAATCTGGTGCTCATGTATCACAGTTCTCTACATAGATACATCCAGAAAAAAATGGAATTTCTAGACATCTCGTCCTTAGGCGCGGCCTATAGATATGCCATCAAAATCGAGCAAAAGCTCAAACAAAAGACGCGACAATTTGGGCCTGGGAACCCCTCATAGAAAAATCCAGGAAAGGATGGCCCCGAGAGGCCACAAAACAAAGGACATAGAAAAGATGGACAGTATCAGGACAACTTGTCCAAGCCGCAAGAAAATAAGGACATTGAAAAGACAAAGAAAGATACTCGGAAGTGGTGAGAATTCCATAAGATCCCTTGGCATAACATTGTTCACTACCACTCAAAGAAGTCGCTGGTGGTCGAAGTGAAATCCTCTGAATGAGATGCGGGTTCTAACTCTGAGTCAGAACCAGAAAGGGGAAGACAGATCATTGACGTGGAACCCAATGCCACCATTGCTACCACCAAGCTCCAACATGGTGAACCAGACGAGCCAGAAGAAGGAGAGCGCCTCTTCCATTCACAGATGTGGGTAAAAGGCTCCCCATTTCACTTCATCGTTGATAGCAGCAGCAAGAAGAACCTCATATCAGAAGAGGTCATCAAGTGGCTGGCCCTGCCGACAACGCCATGCCCACAAATCTACACCATTAGATGGATCCGCCAAGGAAGCGATCTCCATGTCAACCAACAGTTTCGATTTTCGTACGACATCAATCCCTTCAAAGACGAGGTATTGTGTGATGTTTATATTCTTAAAGTTTGTAATGTTCTTTTGGGACAACCTTATTTATGGAAATGCCATGTTATATATGAGTCTAGGCCTCATAGTGATATTATTACTTTGAACATGAAATTGTACATGATACCCGAGGCAGTCCCTCGTAGTGATATTTCCTTGATCTCTGCCAAGCAATGCAGGAAGGTCATCTCTAAGACTGGGAAATTTGTCTTCTTTGTGATTCTATCTCAGAGTGAGCGAAAGATCGCAACCACATCTAGGGCCTCCATGGATGATCTCTCCACACAACAGAAATAAGTAGATAAGTTCATGGAAGAATACTCATATATATTCTCCTCTCCTACCAGGGTACCTCTGCACTTCCAGGTCAAGCATCCCATCGATTTGACTCCAGGCGCACCACTACCCAATGGGCCAGTTTACCACCACTCTCTATTAGAAAATGAGGAGATCAGGAGGCAGATCCAAGAACTGCTCCACAAGGGGCACATCTATCCCATCTCATCACCTTATGGGAGCCCAATCATGTTGGTGCAGAAGAAAGACGGGACCTGGTGACTCTGCATTGATTACCAAGCTCTGAATAAAATCATAGTCCAAAACTAGTACTCGATTCCTCGAATCGAAAACCTCCTTGATCAGATCATGAGGGATAAATACTTCAGTAAGATTGATCTGAAGTCTGGCTACCACCATGTCCCAATAGAACAAACGGATGTATGGAAGACTGCCTTCAAGTCAAAAGAAGGTCTTTTTGAATGGTTGGTCATGCCATTTGGTTTGAAAAATGCTCCAACAACTTTTATGAGGATGATGGATGATATCCTATGACCTTTCACAAATACTTTTGTAGTGGTGTATATAGATGACATCCTCATTTACAACAAGACTTGGGCGGAACACTTGTAGCATATTCAGTAGGTTCTGCACACCATACAATAGCACAAACTATATGCAAACTTGGAAAAATGATCCTTCAGCATGGACATGGTCCATTACTTAGGATACATCATTGATCAGCATGGTGTGCATGTGGATCCATCCAAGACCTAGGTCATTCGTGACTAGCCAACCCCAACGACACTCACTAAACTTTGAAGCTTGTTGGGCCTCACCAATTTCTATTGCAGGTTCATGTTGGGATTCTCTCATATCACATGGGCTCTCAGCCAAGTAACCAAGGGTGGTGGTAAGGAAACATTTGTGTGGGGCTTTTCCCCAAAAAAATCCTTCGATGAATTGAAGAATCATTTGTGCTCATCCCCAGTACTTTCCTTACCGGACCTCAACATCCCTTTGAGATCGAGACATATGCTTTGGACTATGTTGTGGGCATCGTTATCACTCAACATGGACACCCCATGGCATATCATAGTGAGACACTATCATATGTTGTCTGTAAGTACCCTACTTACGACAAAGAAATGTACTCCATTGTGCAAGCCTGCCACCAGTGGAGACATTACATTCTTGGGAAGGAGACAATCATCCAAACTGATCACAAGACACTATAGTTCATGCAGACCCAAGTCAAATTGCATAATGACCGCTATCATAAGTGGTCAACATACTTACAACAATTCCACCTCAACATCAAGTATAAAAGAGGAAGTACCAATTGATTTGTTGACTGCCTCAGCTGACCTCCATTCGCGACACTCACCACGGTGCTAGTATCTTCCGACCACAAGACCTATGGATGGCCCCACCTCTACGAGACAGACCCTGACTTCTCCACCACCTACCAAATTTTGGGTGCCAAATCAGTAGTCTCTAATTTCCATCTTCAGGACAAGATGTTGTGTTGTCTAGGCCATCTGTGTGTTCCATCAAGCGAGCACGCAAAGATGATTTGGGAAGCTCATTACAGTCAGGTGGTAGGACACTTTAGCGTCGAAAAGACATTGGCAATGATGCAGAAAAATTTCTATTGGCTGAAACTTTGACGGGATGTCAGAAAGTATATTAGGTCCTGCATCGCTTGTGCTATTTCCAAACCGACCACTAAGAAACAGGGCCTATAGACCCCTCTACCTACTCCTATCAGGCCATGGGAATCCATATCAATGGACTACATGTTGGGACTCCCTTCCACCAAGAGGGGAAATGATTGTGTTTTTGTGGTTGTTGATCGCTTTTCAAAGATGGTGATTCTAGCAGCTCGCAAGAAGAACATCACAGGAGAAGCCACTACCAAGCTCTTCTTTGAATGAGTATGGGTACATTTTGGGATCCCAGAAACCATTATCTCAGACCATGACAGTTGGTTCCTTATTTCATTATGGTTGAGCCTCTGGTCACTGTTGGATACCAAGCTCACTAAATCCACTTCCTTCCACCCCCAGACAGATGGCCAAACTGAGGTCATCAATCGGATGGTCGTACATATCCTGCACATGTACAATTCAAAACACCCTCACACATGGGATGAGAGTCTTCCCTATGTCCAACATAGCTTCAACTGAGCCCTGCATAACTCAACTGGCCACAACCCCTTTCAGGTGGGGTTGGGATTCCAACCATTGGGCCCCATGGATGTTGCACTACCCCTGGCAACCACCTCGGCCAACTCATCCCCTACTCCACCAGAAGCTGACAAAGCCACCCAGTTCATTGAGCAGATCCATCACATCTTCCAACAGGTTCAGGATATTCTACAAAATTCTAATGCCAAGTACAAGCAACACCATGATCAACATCAGGTGCCACATAAGTTTTAGGTCGGTGACAAAGTTTGGTTACATTTGTAGAAAGAACACCTTACATGGCCCCATCGGAAGCTTCTCCCACTCTGTTATGGGTCGTACACCATCACCAAGTGTGTGGTTGACAATGCTTTTGAGCTCAACATTCCCCCCTTCCTTGGTCTGCATCCAGTCTTCAATGTGGCTCTCCTTTGGCCATATTTCTCACCGTTATTGGACACCTCAGAGATAACAAAGGAGTTGACACCAATAGAAATCAACCCTGACTGCATGCAACAGGAATCCAATGATCATATTTTGGACACACATATCAAGGGCACTCGACAGCAAAGGATCCAGCTTTATCGAGTCATCAAAGAAGGGAAACTCCTACACCAAGGCAAGTGGCTCACCCAGGGCCAAATTCAATAGAAATTTCCTCATATGATGGAGGAAATCAACGCAATGGAGACCATTTATTCCTAATAAGGGAGGATTGATACAGGTGGATGTTGGTGGCCACCCACCTATTCCACTGGCTCAAAAAAAAAATTCCACCTTGGCATTTTTTCGGCAGTTTTTCGGGTTCCAAACTTTTGGGGCCATTTTGAGGCCCTAAATGACGTTGTTTGGGGATTTGGGGCCCCAGGAATTGTCGGAGGCATTGCCTTGCACTAGTAAAAAAGATTTCTTCTCGGTTAGACCTTTCCAATGGGCTATCATGCGCCTAAAACAGAGATCATATGCAAAAGTTACGACCCCGGGATGCTGATGTACTAACTTACCCAAACAAGGCCCACATGACTTTTGGCGCTTCATCTCCTAGGGTTAGGTTTTCAGATGTCTAGGGTTTTTGACATTCCCGTTTATTGTAAAATGCCTTCACATCCTCATTGTAACCATATTCTTGCGAATGAGTACAACTATCACTTCTCTTCTCAGAGATAAGTCACCACCATTCCAACAAGCTTGTTTTCCACTACATTTTACAGTTTCATCTTATTTATTTATTGAATAGAAAACCAGTTTTATTCTATCTCCATTATTATGTGTTAAGAATCTTTTAATAATCTATGTTCATTTCATTCTTCTCATAAAATTCAGATCACAGCAAGAGGGAGAATATTATGACGAGACACTTGCTCCAGTAGTCAGAAGAAGTGTAAATAGAGCAACCACAAGATACATGAGAAGGAGTCTCATGTCTGTAGATTGAAGAAATATTTGTATGAGCTTAAGTAGACACCTAGTGCAGGATATGCCACATAGTTATTTTGATGATCCTAGGATTGGTTTCCTACACTGATGGTGATGAATCTGAATTTATTGAGTGATACATCTTTAGAGACAATGGATGCCACCGTGTATAGACAAATGATTGGTTCGTTGATGTACTTGATGAACACTATACTAGATATATTATTTGTGGTGAACACTTTGAGTCAGTATAGGGTTGAACCAATACATGTTCACTTGGTTGCAATAAAGTATGTGTTAAGGTACTTGAAAGGTACAATTGACTATGGACTCAGATATGTTTTAGATCATGAGATAAGACTACAAGGCTATACTGATTCAGATTGGGATGGTAGTGTCATAGACCGGAAGTGTACATATATATGTTTCTTCATTTTGGGATTAGCTATGATATCATGTTTCAACAGGAAGCAGACTAGTGCGACGCTCAATACCAGTGCAGTAGAGTATATAGTAATGTGCTCAGTTAGTAGAAAAATAGTGTGTCTTCAGAAGCTGCTTGTAGGATTGTTTGATCTTGAGTTAGAGGCGACTTATATCTTGTGCAACAACTAGAGTTGTGTGAAGTTGTCAAAGAACCTATTGTTTCATGACAAGTCCAAGCATATCAATATAAGGTACCATTTTATCATAAACATGGTGCAAAAGGGAGTAGTGAAGCTCCAGTATGACGCTACAGATGAGAATATAACAGACGTGTTGACCAAGCCTTTGTCAAGGATGAAGTTTTTTTACTTCAGGGATAATCTTGGCATGGTCTAGAAGGACATCCCTCGTAAGAGGGAGTGATGAGTCACATATGCGATTCTTGGGGAAATAGCTTGCAGAGTGTGGTAGTAGCGGGTGGTCATTTATAGGCATGTCACTGACTGTGCTACCAATCAACATGACCTCGCACAGGGTTAGTACATGTGGATCCTTCGAGGAGGGTTAGTTTCCCAAATTTTCAAGCTAGAGGGTGAACCTATGTGGTTGGAGGTGTTTCCTAGCCTTGGGCTGGATGGGTAGTGTGTGCGCACTACATAGACTAACCCTCATGTTTAGATGCCTAGTTACTGTGGGCTAGATGCTAGGTGTGTCAACTAGAAGAACTAGTTGTAGGGCTAGTTTCCAGATTCTGTGTGAGAAGGCGAGTTGCAGTTTCCCAGACTCCATTTGTATTAGGTATTAGCACAGTTTAGTGTGGAATGGATCAAATGGATAGTCACTCAGACTTTGTTTGGATTGGGTAGTAGTGAAATTATGTGTATGAACTGGCTCAGACTAAACAATTTCCTAGACTTCGCTTGGATTGGGTAATATTGCAGTTCTGTATAAACTAGCTCAATTGTCTATTCCAGATTATGTGTGAGCTAGATGTTTTCCTAGTTCTGTATGAGCTAGATGCCTAGTTATATGTGAGCTAGATAAAATATTTGTAATGACATAAGTTCTGAAAGGACGATGAGGTTGTGCCCACTAGAGAGATTCCACATGTGTTGATGAGGCCCCAGATGCATGATTGTGACATGACCATCAGATAGTATGTGTGTGTGACTATGACAGAGACTTTATAGCTATGTTGGTGATACTTGTGACATGATATGTTTGATCATGAGATGGCTTGTGTGTACATGCTATTTGAGACATGATATTTTGATCATGAGATAGCTTGTTTGGCTATGGTGATGCTACCTATAGACTGGTCTGCAAGACCATGTGAGTCTTTCCTATTCCATGTGAGATGGATGGATGT
Organism: Picea glauca; assembly: GCA_000966675.3. Classification (NCBI taxonomy): domain Eukaryota; kingdom Viridiplantae; phylum Streptophyta; class Pinopsida; order Pinales; family Pinaceae; genus Picea; species Picea glauca. Next base: position 380,142 of record JZKD02S0010019.1, read on the forward strand.
GTTTGAGACCATTACATGAATAAAATCTTAGTTAATACCTCCTTATCTAAGAGGGAGTGTTGATTTTTTGGTAGTTGTGGGAGGTATTAACCTCCAAGTGTAACCTTTGTACTTAGAATAGAATTATATTCTAGAAGTAAGAGAACCCTTAAACATATGTGTGAAAAACCTAGAAGGGAATTCGGCCCAAGGAGAATATTATTAAAGTATTCAAAGGATCCATAAAGATAAGTCAAACCCTATCACTTGAATAGTATAATATAAATAGGGAGGTGCCTATCTCATTTGCACACACACTCACACACTTAGAAATATTGTTCAAGTCTAAGGATATGCAACAACAACAACAACTAGGGCGCAAGTCTAAGGAGATGCAATGGCAGCTAGGGAACAAGTCTTTTTGGTATCTTCTTCTTGTGCGCTGATCTTGGTAAATGTATGGTTCATTGGTATTGTGCTTCTATTGCAACAATTGTATTGTTGGTTAGGGTTTATCTGTTGGTTCTAGTGTGGACTTGTTAGAATCATTCTAAGAAAATGTTATTGTGCTCGAGGGTGGAATATGTGAATGCTTATGGTGGGGTGACAATGATGTGACATTGTCTATGGTTAATAGATCATACCAAAATTTTAACAGTTCCTCCTCTAACTTAGATTCCAAGTCCTCGATATCTTTAATCTCTGCTTCCCCTTATTCAAGCTTCTCTTTCCCTAGATTCGAGGAGGAATTTCTTATTTTTGGTATTTCCTCCTCATTCATGGTCATATTCTTTGTGTCTTACTTCTCATCCTTTGATTTATCACCATCTCTTGGTTGACTAGGCTCCCTGTATTTTGGTTGGGAGGGGAAATAATTATCCTGAAAGCTGACCACTTGGCCTAAATCTACCAAGAGGGCCCATATTTCCTCTATTTTATGTTTGTGAGGCTTTCTGCCTGTTTTCCTTTCCTCTCCTAGAGTCTTTTTTGAAAGTTTGAGGGGGTCAGTTTTGATGCCCGAGTTGACAGTGGTAGATGATGGGGAACATTGGGAGGTTCCAACCCCTTTACCTTTCAACAGATCCCTTTTCAGCTTACGTATTTGGTGTATACGAATGTTATTTACTATTTTTGCTCCATGTTTTTCTCTTAGATATGTGATATACACCTCTACTTATTCCATGTCCATGTCCTGTGCCATTTTGACTTATGCTTCCACCTTCAACTCAGATTCCAAGTCCTAGATATCTTTCATCCTTGCTTCCCCTTTTGCAAGATGCTCTTTCCCCATATCCGAGGAGGTATTTCTTCTTTTTGGTATTTCCTCCCCTTTTGTAGTTGCATTATTTGTGTCTTCCTTCTCATCCTTTGATTAATCACCCTCTCTCGGTTCACTAGCCTCCCCCTCCAAGGCTTGGAATCTATTAGCATTGTTCTATCCTGGGTTCATCCATAGTTGTTTAGTTGTGTTTCTATCTTCCTTTATTTTTCTTGGGATTTTTAGGAAATCCTCCTCATCAATTTCCTCGTTTCATTTGTTTGATGGGTTTGTATCATTTTGGGGGAATTCCTTGAAAAAGTGGCCATGAACATGGCACTTTTTTCATCTGAATGGGATATGCTTATAGCCCAGTGGTTGAGTCCAATCATTGTATTGGTATGAAACTTTAATTGACTCTATTAGGGCACCTGCTACATTCATGTATACACAAATTCTACGATAAGAGATGTACTTGGCCTATTTGGTGACTTATGATACTTTGATGAAGGATCCTATTGTGTTCTCTATTCCCTCCTATCTGGGGTTTTTTCTTTCTTTCTATAGACAAGCAGATGTATTCTGCACTTCTCTTTTTCCTATAGGCAACTGAACCAAGTCCCAAGTCTAGTTATTTACGAAGGAATCCATTTTCTCTTTCATTCCTTGCTCCCAGTTATTTTTATTGTCTACCTACAGTGCCTCTTCATAACATTCTGGTTCACGAGAATCAGTCAACAATAAACAATAAAATGAAGGAGAGTATCATTCAGGGGGTCTACTTAACCTAGTAGATATTCTAAAAACACTTGCAAGAGTTTGAGGTACCTACTGGTCCTGTTGTTGTACATTCTTATTTTCTGGTACGTTTGGAATTTATTTTTCAGTGATCTCATCAACCATTGTGTACTCTGGTTTTTATTTTTCTTATTTCTTTCCCTGCAACTAATCTTTCCACATGACCTTATCATTGAATATGACATCTCTAATCCTAATGATTTTGTGATTTTCATAATCCCATAAGAGATAACCAAAATCATTAACACTGTATCCAATAAAGGTACACTTCTTGGATTTTTCCTGAAGCTTGGTTCTATTTTCTTTATCAATATGGACAAATGCTTCATAATCAAAAGTATTAAAAAATGAGTAGTTTACCTTTTTACATGCCCATGCCTCCTCTAGAATTCCACCATCCAAATAACTTCAAGGTCCTATGTTTATCAAGTAAACAACAATATCTACAATATCTTCCCAAAATTGTAAGGGAACCCTGCATGCAATCTCATACTCCTTGCATGCTCCATGATTGTCTTGTTCATCCTTTCTGACACACCATTTTCTTGTGGTGTTCATGGAATTGTCTTCTCTCTACGAATCCCATGGTATGAAAAATAATCATCAAACGCCTTGTTGTAGTATTCACCTCCATTGTCTGATTTGAGACACTTCAACCTTTTTCCTGTCTCGTTCTCAACCAAATCTTTCCATTTCTTAAAATTATAAAAAACATAAGATTTTTTTCGAATGTAATAAACCGAAGTTTTTCTAGTTGCATCATCAATAAAAGTAACATAATAAAAAGAAGCACCAAGATATGATACCTAAGATGGTTGTAACACACCCACAATGGGGGTAAACCAAAAAAAAATAAAAATCATCCTCCTTACAGGAACAAATCCTCTCTCTCTACGGGTTCTAATTTGGATAGTCTGGGAACCAGCTCGGCCTTCCGGTCAAGGATCTCCTATTCCGGGGCCAAACGACATCTCTGAGACCTTGATAGTCTCGTTCTATAATTAATCACCGAACCTTTTGACTACCTGGTGTAGGGCTAAGGGTACTCATGACCTCTGTTTGCGTGCTTTTGAAATGTTGAATTTCAGGTGCTAGCTCCTTTTCCATAAAACCCCTCCTTCATATGACCCTGGGATATGACCCCTTGGAAAATATGAGATTGTGGGTGCGTCCAAGGGTGGTTTTAAACCAACCCCTTTTCAGCCCGCAATTTACTACAAAGAGCCACGTATGCCTTTGACAATACTATGGTTTCAATTGTGGCCCGCTCAAGGAGAATTAAGAACCGAGCATGTTCTAGCCCCACAATTCTTCTCGAACGTCGATATCTTGCTTTCAGTGATGATCTGTGATCAATGATTGCTATCTATCCTCCTTTTCTGTCTTTCACATGCCTTCCCAGACCTCCCAATCCGTCGGAACATAGCTCCCTTACCAATCGATGGTTACGATTGGTTTCAGCTCTCCGACCTTAGGGAGTTTCAAGTCTCATATTCTCGCTACCTCCTCAGTACCTATCTTCCGGAGTGGAATATCTGTTGATACTTGTTGCTACAGAAGTGCGACTACGATTCCCTCCATGAGTTCAGCCTTCAAGACTCTCAATTCTCAAACTTCTGCTTCCTTTGACTAGCTATCTTCTGGAATGGAAGATCTACTGACACGTATTCCTCCCAATCAACGGTTATGCTTTGAATTTGGGACTTTTTCCTTCTCAAACAGATCAATGGTCGTACGAATCCCATCTCGATAAATGATCATGATCTTCTATGGGTATTTGGACTTTTCCTCCTCTTCTTTCCTCTAGAGTTCTAGATCTAGCGCTGCATGTCCTCCTTCACATCGATAGTTCTCGTCTCTTCGGATTTCCAGACTTTGGAAATCTCAACTCTCAACTCTCGTCTTCCTCCAATGAATTTTATCCAGAGTTAATAATCTACTGACGCATGTCTCCCTTTGGATCGATGATTGTGATCCCTTCACGTCTCTAGACTTCAGAATTCTCAAGTCTCAACTTTTACTCCCTTTGAAGTATGCGTATTTCTGTCGCGTGTTCACTTTAATTGGACGATTGAAAATTACTTCAGGTCTTTACCCAAAATCCACAGATTCATGCCACCTGTCCTCTAGATCTGACGATTCATATCTACTTTGGATGATCTAATAATTGACGTTTACTTCGGGTCTTCACTCAAAATCCACAGATTCACACCAACTGTCCTCTTGATCTGACAATTCAGATCTACTTCAAACGATCCGACGGTCGATGTTTACTTCGGGTATTTACCCAAAATTCACAAATTCATGCCACTTTTCCTCTGGGTATGACGGTCCATATCTCTTCGACTCTTCGGCACTTCGGCCCTTCGACGCTTAGGCCCTTTGGTTCTTCGACACTTCATCCCTTCGACACTTCGGGCCTTCAACTCTTCGACACTTCAAACCTTCGGCGCTTCGGGCTTCGGGAGTTTCAACTCTCAATATGAAACTCTCGAAGTGGTTTCTCCAAAGTCTATGATCTGTCGTCATGTGTCCCTCTGGTTCTGATGGTTCAGATCTCCTTCATCTCTTCAGGACTTAGGAACCTCAAATCTCGAGATTTACTTTACCCAAGGACAACGAATCTCTACCACGTGTTCCTTTCGATCCGAACGTTGGAATTTACTTCGGGACTCTGTCTCTCTGAGCTTCGGGAGTTTCAACTCTCAATTTGAAACTCTCGAAGTGAATTTTCCGAAGTTACTGATCTACTGACGTGTGTCTCCTAGTGATCAACGGATAGGATTAACTCCAGGTCTTTGGTGATTTCGCTCTCTCCTTGACCAAAAACTCTCACTCAGGAGTTATGGATTTGGTGTCACTTATCCTCCATGGCAGTGAATAGCCTCAACTCACTCCTCCCCGTAGTCGATTTGACGGCTGTTGTCACTCTTCCTTCTAAGATTTTGATGTCATCTAACTTGGGAGAGTTTGGTAGATGTCCAATGGCCTCATCCTTCATCCTACTATGAGTCTGGCTATCTCAGGTCCAACTTTCACTCTTGAAAACATTATCTCTTCTAGGCTTTTCGATTATCTCAGACCAGTGGTACCGAGGGACTTTGTTACTTTGCGGATTTCCAAAAGGCCTCATGACCACCGATATCACAACTATTCAGGATCTGGCGATCATGATCTAACCAATACCGAGGTGTCTGCCAATCAATGGTTCACAGCAATTGCAGGGATCCAATGTGCATGCTCTTTATCAGAGAGCTCAACCTCCACAATCTAGAAGTATTCACCCAACTTGGTCAAATCAGAGTCGCTTATATTCCTACCGATGAGGTCAATGACAATGGTGAATGGTGGGCCGTGAACTAGTGCATCCGCTACTTTCACCTTTTCACTCTGCAATGATTCCCCACCCTCGATCTCCATTCATAGATCGATGATCGTAACAATTTGACATCTCGGAGCTTCAAGCTCTAAGGTTCCTAGAACCTGGTCACCTGGACCTTCCGATAATTCCTGGGTTATGATCCCTGCTCTTAGTCGGGTCTTTGGTTAAGGACATAGGCATAAGTTCAAAGTCTCCTATACTGCTAGTTTGAAGGAAACACCTTCTCAACTTGCAGGGCTTTAAGCTTTAAGTCAAGGCAAGGTAACTTGTGAGTTTACCAAGACAAAAGCTATGCCAAGAGGCTTTCTCCGACTCTGGAACAATTATGTATCTCCCTAGGAAAGTTCCTTCGAGTGACTAAATAGGGGCGTATGGAAAATCAAGAAGAAATATAAGTTCTCAAGGGAATGAACACATACTCATGACTTAATCATTTAACAAAGAGAAAGAAGCATTCATAGACATATAAATACTCACATACATCCATTATTTACAATTCAAATAATAAGGCAAGAAAACACTTATCAGAACCATAGAACATGATGTAACTGTTGAAAGGGGTGCTCATTTCCACCCAACCATAGGCTTAGTCACTCCCAATGGATTTATCACTAGCCACCCCCAAGCTTAAGCCACAATGCTTTGAGATTCAATCTCTTACTTCCATCTCAACATAAGTTAGGAACGAAGGTTACTCTCCTTCTCGCAATAGATAAATAGATAAGGATGAAGGTTACTCTCCTTCTCCCAGCTCAATATCTATTTTCTGTGATCAGAACTCACTATTCCACTTTCAGTCTTTCCTTGGACCTGAGAGTTTCCACTCTCATCTCTGCATTTTTCCGCAGGTCTTCCTCTGCCCACCACACTTCCTTTCTTGCCTTCCTCAGCAAGATTGTGTGTGGCTCGAATTCCCAGTCAGTGGTCAGGTATGGAACCCTTACAGATGGGTGGTATGCCCCATCCCCTCATTAACTTTTGAGGAGGTCTTCCCACATTCCAGCCCGACTGTAATTCATTCCTGGGTTAGAGGGTTGTTCTGATCTGAGCAATTAATTCTAGCATGGTACTAGTTTAGTGGAGGTTAACACAACCATTCCTGGTCCCCTCCACCACCTTTCACATCATTTCATGGTCTCTCTTAGCACATCCCCTCTTTCAGCAACCATGCAACACATAACCATTTTCTATTAAAATAACAAAATTTACATTCATTTACCTTCTACATAAGGTCCATCAAATAAAACATTCACACTTTAAATTTTTCCATAGTTCCTTGGCCCATATAGTTATATTTACAAACTGGGGGAAACAGGGTGTTACAATGGTCCCCATAGATCTGTATGCACAAGATCTAACCTTTCACTCTTCTTTTCTATTTCGAGTCTGAGAAATCTAACTCTCTTATGTTTTCCATAAACACAATGCTCACAAAAATCCAAATCAATTTGTTTAAGATCTGGAAACAAATTTCTTTTTTGAGGTATATGCATCCCCTTCTGACTCATGTGTCCAAGACTATGATGCCACAGTGTTGTATTCACTCTTGTAGAAGATAAAGAGATAGAAGAGTCAGTATTACCAGTACATAAATACAATGTACCTTCCTCCTCTCCTTTTTCTATCACCAGTGATCCTTTGGTGACCTTCAATGCCTTATCTGTAAATATAGATATAAAACCTTCACTTGCCAATTGCCATGTTGAAATTAGAATTTTCCTTATATATGGTACATGTCTTACCTATTTCAACAACCATTTGTTTCCATTCTTTTTCTTTATTTGTACCTTACCCATCCAACAATTTTGCAGGGTGCATCATCACCCAAATGAACCTGTCCAAAATCACCGTGAACATAATCTAGAAAATGTTTCCTATGGGGTGTGGCATGAAATGAAGCCCTTGAATCTACTACCCAAGACTCAGAATTATTATCTACAGAAATAATCAAAGCATCTTGTAACACATCACATGTTACATTTTATTCTTGATTTTTCTCTTGTTCTCCATCTTTGTGTTTCTTTGGAGCTCTGCAGTGTTTCTTCAAATGTCCTTTCTTCCCACAATTCCAACACTCTATCTTTTCAAATCTAGATTTGGATCCACCCTTCCTAGGATTCCCATGGTTCCCATGGTTCCCTGATCCCTTTCCTCTATCCTTTTTTCTTCCCCTGTTCTTCATGTTTAATGCATTACCTGATGTCTCACCTGTGCTTTTTCATCACATTTCGTGACTAAGGATAACACCAACAACATCATCAAATTTTAGAGTGTTTGAACTAGAGACAGAGTTACTTACAACCATGACCAAGCCATTCCATATTTCTAGCAATGAGCACAAGATTAGATGACCCCTGAACTCATCATCGAAGTCCACTTTTACAGAACATAGCTGAATAGTAACCATATTAAATTCATTTATATGATCTGCAGCATACCCACCTTCTAACATATTCATATTAAATAATCTCTTCATTAGAAATACCTTATTAGACATGTAGGGTTTTTCATACAATTTATCCAATGTGTCCATCATCTCCTTCATTATCTTTTCTTTTGAAATATTGAAAGCCACTGACGCTTCCAGGCTCAGCTGTATCGTTCCTAGTTCCTTTCTATCAACAGCCTCCCATTCTTCGTCCTTCATGGTCATCAGATTCTTTTCTATTCTACCTAATGGTAGGAATACATACTTCTTATATAAATAATCTTCCATATGCATCTTCCATAATTGGTGGTTTTGGCCGTTAAATTTCTCGACCCTAAAATTTCCATCTTCTACCTTTGGTCCCACTCGAACTAGGAACCCTCTTTTCCTGCGAGTTACCTTTCACTCTGATACTAATTGTTAGAAAAAACAGGATCATGAAGAAATAAAACAAAACAAATGCATAAATAAAACACAGAATATACACAATACAATAGAGACATAGATATATGTGGTTCACTGAGTGTGGGCTTTGTCCACTAGATAAATTCCCATGTCCTTCCTTTTTATTATCCAGCAAAATGAAGGGATACAAACTACATCTCAATTGATGTAACTTCCTCTTCTTTCTCTCACAATCTCCTCTCTTAGAATACAACATTCACGATAACACATAGCCGCAATAAAAATCCCTCATAAAAGAGGGTTTCCTTCTAGGGAAAAAAACCGTAAAATAACTTTTATCATCAGATCTGTGACCTTATAATGGATGGTTCAGATTGACTATGAAATTACAATATTTTACAAGGAATTTTTTCCCCAAATTTTCGCTTCGAGGGCACTGCCCCTGAATCCCCTGGTAGGGGGGGATACAAAAATTGTCTCCACCCCCCCTAGACCCCCCTGGCGACAGTTATGTTGGGGAAAGGCCCCCACACCCACCCATTAGGGAATGTGGTCCAAGCCCGGTTGAAACAAATCTCTAAATCAGGAAGATAATCAAGCTCCACAACCAACAACATATTTTCCCTAGATCAGATCTACAATATTTCGAAGTTGAAGAGCCAGTGGGAGATGTTGCAACACCAGTTGCAGTGCCATTTGCAACACTATTTGCAGTTCCAATTGCAACATGATTTTTATTTCCTTTGGTCCAGAGAATTTTCTGGTAACTTAATGAGAAACTTGTTGAAAGGATGCTGAAATTATTCTTTCCCTAGATCAACTCACTAGCCATTCTTCTGGCAGTTAAGGTTTCGATTTTTACAATGGAAGAAAACCTTAACCCAAATTATTTGGGAACTTTCGGTGAAGTGTGGGACCTAATTTTTAGTTTTCCTATTGCGCTTCACCCTAGTGCATGTCCAGCTATCTTGAGATTTCAAGTTGGACAACTTTGAAAATTTTGAGTTCGTCATTGCTTACTGTTGCTACCGGATGGTGTCACTACCTGTCGCTATTTTCCGTTACTGCTAGCGGTATGTACTTGTATTTGTTTAAAGTGTATCACTATATTTAGGGTGTTTTCGGGAGAAGGGATCTTTTGTATAAGCAAAAATAGTAGATGCAAAGGGTTCTCATATCCAACACATTCAAAGGAACAATGCACTTCAGGTTTGATTGTTTTGATATGCCTCTAGTTGTTATGGAATTATTGTGATCTTATGAACATCTAGTTGTATTTTGATATATTGAAGTCAAACCTCTGGTCAAAGTTAAATTTATAAGATGAATTTAGTCAAAATATTACAATGATTAAGGTTGATTTTTTAGATTTTATTTGCATTATATTCGCTAACTCATATTTATGTCAAGAAAGCATATTGTCTTAGTATAGGGGACATGTTGGAGAGAATAATTGCCATCTTGAGTGAAGGAGACTGAGAAGAAACAACACTCATTCTTAAAGATAATACTCTAGGTTCCAGGTTTGATTGATTAAATTGATAAGTTTCCAATTTGCACATATCAAGTTTGAAAATTGCTACATTACAAGTAAACACTATAGTTGTGAAAACAATCTTTGAAATGTTTTATTACTGCTAGATACAATGAATACTTGGTAGCATGTGAGTATTGTTGATATAAACGATTATTGTACTTGTTTTCAAGATGAAATATCATCTCCTCTAGGACATATTTCTTGTTTTTATTCCAGGAAGGGCACCTTGGTAATGCTATGATGATTACCATGAAATTGTCTTTTATTCTTGTTAACATAGATATGTTCTTATGAGAATGTTATTATATTGGAAATACTTTTTCTCTTGTTTCTCTTGTCTTGGGGAGGTTACCATGGAGGAATGATTGGTCATAAAACTGGAAGAGTATTGTTCCTATTTCTTATTGTTGCATTTTTATTTTGGCTCTTGTTCTAGGAAGGTCACAAGTGGTAGCTCTGAGAAGAAGCTACTATGACGATTTTTCTCATTATTGTTTTTATTATTATTATAAGAGTGTTATTCTTTTGTATTATTTTCCCTTGTTGTTGGTCTTGTTTCGGGTAGGTCACAGGTGATAACTTTGAGGGGAGCTATAGTGACGGTTGCAGGAGACAACATATTAGATGGTCTCTAGTTTGAGACATGGAGTACACTATCCAGATAAGAAGTTGTATACTATCCATGTACCAAATAAAAAGAGGACGAAGTTAAAACCTTATATAAAGAAGGGTACTTTTGCGAGATACAAAGTATCTCATATGGAGATTGATTGTAAGGAGAAGAAGGCTCCAAAGATGATCGAAAAGATCCCTCTAGCTCAGTTGATCACTCTTCATATCACTAGGAAGGTTAGTAGAGCTAGAAGGGTCTACCCAGAATCATTGCAGTAACCAACAAAAGACCAGCATGGTCCCGTGACAATTTGTAGGATGGAAAGATATATAGAATTGACAAGCCATATCATGAGAAGGAGCAGATGGCTCCACCAGTGGTGAGGCAGGCGGCCACACCAAATACCATCTGAGAAGGAGCTAGAGTTCAGAGGGAGTCAACCATCATGATCCAGTAGGGAGGAGCAACCTCCCCTGGGTCATTCATAGGAGATTAGGATTTAGAGGAATCATGGAGACTCAAAGTGATCCTGATCTCAGAAAGAGTTAGTGGCTTGCAAAATTTCATTCAGAACGTATTCCTCCTCATATTCAGATGAGAGAGATAGACATATTCCAAAACTAATAGACATGTGTTATGAGTTGAGGAGACTAGATCGAAGCTTCAAAGGCTTCGTGGAGATATGAGACCTCCTAAGAATATTACCTTGTTTCAGTTACATAGGAGGAAGCTAGTCAGAAGGACTGGGATATGGATTTTTCCTTGAGACCAGAAGGGAAGTCCATGGTGACTTACAAATTGATATACAAGATAAAACATGCTACCAATGGTAGCATAGAGATGTGCAAAGCCTAATTTGTGAAAATAGGATTCTCCCAGCAATAGGGAGAATATTATGATGAGACACTTTCTCCAGTAGTCATAATAAATGTAAATAGAGAAGCCACAAGATACATGAGAAGGAGTCTCATGTCTGCAGATTGAAGAAATATTTGTAATGGATTAAGTAGGCACCCAGTGCAGGATATGCCACACACTAATTTTGATGATCCTGGGATTGGTTTCCTACACCGATGGTGAAGAATCCAAATTTATTAAGTGATACATATTTAGAGACAATGGATGCCACCATGTATAGACAAATGATTTGTTTGTTTATGTACTTGATGAACACTATACTAGATATATTCTTTGTGGTTAACACTTTGAGTCAGTTTATGGTTGAACCAAGACGTGTTCACTTGGTTGCAGTAAAGAATGTGTTGAGATACCTAAAAGGTATAATTGACTATGGACTCAGATATGTTTCATATCGTGAGATAAGACTACAAGGCTATACTGATTCAGATTGGGATGGTAGTGTCGTAGATTGAAAGTGTACATCTGTATGTTGCTTCAGTTTGGGATCAGTGTTTGTTATAATTTATACTTATGAGTTCATATATTAGTCATGATTGATCTAGGGTTCATGTCTATTGGGATTCCAACAAAGCCTCTAAAACTATTGGCCCTCCTGGTAAACTAGAAGGCAACGCAATACTCAAGATAGTCTCACCCGAGATAGTCTTAATGGGTGACTGCAATACTCAAGTGTTTACAGTCCAAGATTGAGTAGATATCTGAGAAGTGTGCACTAAGAGCTCTATTTAACTTATTAAAGTAATAAACTGTCATTCACGATTATGCATGGAATATAATCAACTCATACATTCAACATGTTAATATATACTTAGAAATAGTAATGAAACACATGCATTCAATCACATAACATAGGTTTTACCATGGTTCAGCCCCTCCTGGGCTATGTCTTCAAAGATTTGGCTCTTAAGCTCTTTTATTATATCAGTTCCAAAACTACAGTTCCGCGCGCTTTACAACTCCTCTCAGTTGGGTTGAGATCTAACATGAGGCAAAACAGATCACACCAAGCTCCTCAGCCTATAATCCAACCCTCAATATATACCCTCCTTACTCCTCTCTATCTCAACAACTTACAAAAATAAGTCATATAGAAAAATATTACAACTAGCTATCAAAACAAGACTCCTCCTTAAGACCCTCTATATCTGCCTCTCGTTCTCTGGTCTCTCCCCCTTAGACCTAGATATATATATTTATATATTTCTGGCTCACCAGCCATTACAATGTATTGCAAAATCCCTAACCCTAGCATCATTAGGTTTTCCATGCATGTGTGCATGATGCTCTTCCTTATAGCTGTCGCTTTCCTCATTCATGTGTTCCTTCCCAAAATAGCCTTTCTTTCCACATTGGGCTTCTTCCAACAGGCCCCCAACACTGACCTATGGCTCATCCTGAGCCACTTAACCTTTGTGTACTTTTTAAATCTCTCTGGTGATCACTTGGACCTTATCCCTAAGCTTCGTTGCTTGCGTTTGAGCCTGCACAGTCTTTCCCTTTAGTGCTTCGAATGTCTATGCTACAATCTCATCGTTGATCAACCTTGCACACTTTGCCTAAGTCTATGCCATATATTTCTTGGCTTCATCTGTGCATGAAATGACCTCTTTTGCTCACTCCTGGAGAAGTTCCATCTGATCTTGGTCCTCCTTTTTCTGTGTCTGCACAGTGATGAGTTCTGCCTGTAGTCTCTTCATATCTTGCACCCCTTTCATGCAATCCATGATGGACATTGTCTTTTGCCTCTTCTTGAGGTCTTGGATAGTTTCTCTTATCCTTTCTCCTTCCTGGTCCCATTGCGTCCCATTGTTGGACCTGTTGATCTTCTTCCAAAGCTGCGTTGCTTTCTCAAACAATTTGTCTGCTGCATGGACCTGTCGTTCTATCTCCTGTATCTGCTATGTTGCCTCCTGCTTACTTTGCTCCCTTACCTCCGGTGGAGTGGTAGGTGTGAGTTGTTCTCAGAGATTGTCTATCTCCTGTTGGTATTGATTGATTATCTACACAATATGATCAATCTTATCTATTGTTGTGAGTTCAACCGCCTGTGCGGTCTTTCAAATCTTTTCGTAGGCTATGACCACTTTATTCTCCAATACCTGCACACATTCCCTCTCCTCTTTGGTCTCGAGCTTGGCCTGTTCAAATATCAATTCCATCTCATCACGTTTATCTTTTACCTGCTACAGTTCAGCTGTATCTATGTGTGCACAAGACTTCACCTCCTTTGTAACAATGATATGTAGTTTATATAGGGCCTTGGTTGGTATTTGTGGCAATACCAACTACAATTGAGCCAAGTACTTTAGGGGTGTCTACCCCATGATCTCGTCCATGCATAGCATGTTGGGTGTAACGTGTAATATTATTGTTTGGACTGTATCCCACTCACTTGCTTCAAGTTCTCCTCATGTCTGTGATGTTGATGGTCCCGTTTCTACGTTGTTGTTGGCTGCCTGTGCTTCCCCGTTCTGCTTGAGGAATTTTCGCATGTCTTCCAGCTCTTCTTCAATTCTATCCTTGTGGTGCACAACATTATTAAAATCCTTGAACATGAGATACTGGACCATTTGGGCCACCATTTATGCATCATCCTCTGTAATCATGTATTCTGGAGGTCTTCTATGTGCCTTCATCTTCTTGCACGCAACCCCTGTCTAAGTAGCTGGCCACTTGGTCTAGATTGTCTCTTGTGGGTTAGGACTTGGTGTGGTCCCCTGCGTTGCCTCAGCTTATTTCTGTTGTACTTAGGGGGATTTTGTATTATTCTTCTTCCTCGTCTAGACTCCTGTCTTGGATTCCCCCCCTTTCTTAGGTTTTGGTTTGGTATGGCATGTCCTTGGTTTCTTGGGCACTGTGACTTTCTAGGGTTGTGTCTGTTCCTTCCCTACCTTCTTAGTATGTATATGTTCCTGCCTTGCTTCCTCCTCCTCTACCCCTGCAGGTATGTCTTGAGTCATGATTGGAATCCTCCATTCGTCTTCCCAATCCTTGATGACCATTTCTATGTCCCCCTCTGTGATGCAATAGCACATTTATAGCCATTGTTTGTTAGGGTCCTTCCGCACCTGGATCCACATCACATGTCGAGTAGCCTTGAAGTTATCTATGCCCTGATAGTTTGCAACATCCTACGGTGTTATCCTCCACATGTTGGAGATGGTATCATGTATATTGTGAAGATATCCTTCGAATATAGTTGCGTTCATCTTTCTGTTCCTGCCGTTTGAAATAGAGCCAAGCGATAAGTATCTCGCTCCATGATTGGGTTTGGGTTTGGTGGGGAAAAATACATAGTTTGGTTCCTTCCATCCCATAATGTCTATCATCATGATCAACCATGAATAATGAAATTCTATCCCCATATCCTGCACATCCTTGCAGTCATCTAGAAACATATTCAAAAGATAAGGGGCCCAACTGATCGTGGTGCCCTCGACACACTATGTTATAGTTGTGACAACCCCGACCGAGACTTCCTCCTTGCAGAATTTTTAGAGCAACTTGCAGGCCATGATTTTTGTGGCCATTTTTGTCGCAATGTCACTGATCCATTTTATAATGATTCCACATGTCCCCCTTTCAGTGTCATATTTCATTTTCATTTCCTCAGTGAGTACTTTATTCTTGGTTTTTTCCTCGAGAAATTGTACAGGATCCATTCCCTGTGATGGCAGCCCTGTGATGTGTGCAACGAGCTCTACATGTATTGAGACGAGCTTGTCCAACCAAAAATATCTGCCATGTGTGACCAACATCAATTGCTTGACACAAGTGTTTGCATATTGTCCTCTGCCAAAGTGTGGTAGTTCCAACAAATCTAAAATTCTAGTTTTTTCTAGTCTTGCTGCCCACTCGATTGGTTGATGAATGGATTCCCTAAAGGTATCTACACCCACAGTTTGTAGGAAGAATTTCTTCGTGAACTCTGGGAAATTTTCCATGTCCGTTACATCATGGTATGAATACTTTATTTTTTCTACATAACGTAACAAATTGAATTTTACCCGTACCCCTTCTGGTATGTGTGGCAACACAATTGTTGTGGCGGGTTGTCTGCACAGTGACCTAGGTATTTCCTTCTTGTCCTTTCATGGTGGTGGTTGACTCAAGGTTCCAACCTCCATTGTTTGTTCTTTGACATATTGTTTTGGCCAGCTCGTGAAATATTCCACTACTCCCTCTTTTGGGTGTTCCAACATGGTTGTCTCTGATTCCTCTGGCTCGACCACTGCTTCCTGATTTGGAGCCATCCCATTGACTCTTAGATCTTCTATAGGGTTTTCTGGTTGCACTTGACTATCTGTGTCCTCATTCTACCAATCCTTCCCGTCCTTTGGCCTATCAATGTTCTTTCCCATAGGTGTTTTCTGTTGGTTTTCTTCTACTACGAGTGTTGGGCTTCATGGTGTTGTATCCAATGATGGGATTTCTTCGACATTGATGACTTCTAGTGGCTACTGTTCAATTCCTTGTGATTGTGTTTGTGTTCTAGTCCTAACTCTGGGTTGTCTGGCAGTCTCACTTGGTTATGATTTTTTTGGTGGTGCCATGGTAGTAAAAATCGATCGTTCTCTGAGCTCAGTGGCCTCTGCAACCTCTGTAAGATTTTCTTTGTTCTTCGTATGCACTATCACTCTTTATCTCTTCCACTTTTGCAATAGGATTTTAGCTCCCGCGTCCTTGCTTTGTATGGGTGCCGTTTGAAGCTTGTTGAAGACATTACCTTTATTATGGATTCAATAAACCTTTGGTTCCTTCATACTTGCCATTAATCTCCATTTCCATCTCCAGTTGGCATAATTAATGTGGCGTCCTGTCAGTCGTTTCCGACATTCAATTCTTCTTACCTTTGTCACTTAGCACTTCTTTTTCCGTCTTCACCTTTCCCGCTTGTTTTCATTTTGAACTGACCGTTGGACTTGTCTTCGTCGGGTTCGTATTCCTAAGTGTGTGTGCTGCTTCTCCTTTCGGCACACTGTACCTTTGTTGGTATCGTTTGATGTCCTATTTTTTTTTACTACACAATGACTTTCAAGTTGTGGATGGTCCACTGTCCTTGTACAACTTTAGTCAGCTTCCATTGATCATCCATATGATTTTTGTGCCTCCTAATTCCTTCAACTATACATATCCCCCATCTGTGACAACTTTTACTTCATATGCTCCTAACCAGTGCACTTTGAGTTTTCCTGGATGCTGAATGGATTTGTTGTCATACATCAATACTAAGTCTCTTCCTTGAAAGATTTCTTATTGATGTATCTATCATGCCAAGCTTTGTCCCTTGATTTCTAAACTTGTTGGTGGAACCCTGCTAGGATTCGATCTTCCTCCATGACCATCAACTGATTCATTCTCTCATGTATTGCAACTCATTTTTTCATGTGTGTAATCGCTGCTATGCGCAAATTGGGTACTAGAAATTCTAATGGCACCACTACTTCTTGTCCATATACTAGTCTGAATGGTGTGTGAGATGTCAACTTATTGCATGCAGTCCTATATGCCCACAATACTGCTGGTATTTTGAGGTCCCAATCATCCCTGTTAACATTACAGATCTTCGTCAGTGCATTCTCAAGGATTTTTTTAAATGCTTCTATTGTTTCATTTTCCTGTGGGTGATATGGAGTTCTCTTTTGATGATGGAGTTCAAATTATTCAGTCATGGCTTTGATAGTGTTGTTAATGAAGTGAGTAGCTTGGTCGCTCATCAAATTCCTTGGGAAACCAAATCTAGTGATTACTTGTTCAAATAGAAAGTGTGTTGTTGTTTTTGCACTGCAATCTTTGACTGGTGTTGCTTCTGCCCATCTTGTCAGGTATTTTGTCATGGTGATAATGTACCTTGCTCCTGTCCTCTTTGTTGGTTGGTTAATTGGTCCCACAAAGTCTATTGCCCATTTTTCGAATACCTACAATGTTACCTATGGTCGCAATGACATTTTGTCCCTTCTATTGGGTTTACCAACCCTTTGATAGACATCACATCTCTGACAGTACTCTTTCGAGTCTTTGTGAATGGTCGACCACCATAGTCCTACGTGTAATACCTTTTGCATGATATCTTTGCCTGCATAATTTCCTTCTATTATTCCCTCATGGGCTTCTGCTAAAACCCTTGATCTTTCATGTTCTATCGCATATGTTCGCAAGATGTTATCTGTGCCCATTTTGTATAAATGTCCTGTGATCAACTGATAGTCTGCAACCCAGACTACCAGGTTTTTCTTCTGCATTGTATTTTATTCCCGTGGCATAGTACATGTACTCAAGTACTGGATGATGTCAACAAAGTATTCATCGACGATCTTAACTGAAAATAATTGTGCATCCGGAAAGTTGTCCTCTAATTTTGTAGGTTCTTCTCCATTTGTGACCCTTGATAGGTGGTCAGGTCCTGCATTCAACTTCCCTGGCTTGACTATTACTTCAAAATCAAATTATTGAAATAATAATAAACATCGACAGATTATCCCCCCCCAACACTGGCTTGTTGACTACATATTTAAGGGCTGAGTAATCTGTGAACATCTTAAAATATTTTCCCAATAAGTAGTGTCTCAACTTCTTCAATGCGTAGACCATAGTTAGGCCTTCCCTCTCTGTAGTGTTATAGTTATGTTCTGATTTTGATAGTTTTTTGCTCGTGAATGCTATAGGATGATCCAAATCTCCTACTCATGGTTGTGCCAAAATAGCTCCAAGTGTTATGGTTGATGCATCTAAATGTATGTGGAATGTATTTTCCCAATCTAGGAATACTAGTATTGGCATGGTGAACATTTATTCTTTCAACGTATCGAGACCATGTTGATAGACTTCATTCCAATGAAACTTTGTATCTTTCCTTAACAGTTTTTCCATTGGCGTGGTGATCTATGTGTATCCTTTGATAAATTTTCTTTAGTACCTTGTGTGTCCCAATGTCGCTCTTAGTTGACAGACTGTCTTTGGTGGTGGCAAGTTAACAATTACTGCAATCTTTGTAGGATCTACTAGTAAACCTTGTTTGCATACTATATGGCCCAATAGTATCC
>JZKD02S0010019.1:415574-431083 GCA_000966675.3 Picea glauca
TATATATACCAAGGAGACATTTTCATTTTGAATCATCTTGTACTTGAACATTTAAGTGGGGTAAAAGGAGGTTGCCCCCTCGAAGAGGTTTATTATCTGAAATTATCTTTTTTTCAAGGCGTTGAGTACTTTTCCTGAGGTTTTTCTATGCTATATTGATGTTTGGTTCTTAACATTCTCCTTCTCTTTCAACTCAACCTAAAGATTTGAATATCTTGAAAGGAATGTCTCACATGTATAATCCTTTCTCTTTCCTCTTAAACTTTAGTTTTCCATCATTTGCTTGTTTTTTTGAGAGGGTAGAATAGGTAATTATTTTATTGTTGTTTCTTATCAGATCAATCCACTATTGTGGAATGGTTTCTACCCACTATGCTAAAATTTTCCTATGACAAAATGGTGAGTCCACGAGGGAAGGATTTTTGAAATTCTTCTTTGATTGATTATTAGGGA
The DNA here is from genome assembly GCA_000966675.3 of Picea glauca. NCBI lineage: Eukaryota > Viridiplantae > Streptophyta > Pinopsida > Pinales > Pinaceae > Picea > Picea glauca. Next base: position 416,028 of record JZKD02S0010019.1, read on the forward strand.
TTTTTTGTTTTTTTAACCTTTTGTATGCTTGTCAATTTTTTTTTTTTCAAAAATCCACATTAGTTCTATGCATGATTGCCTTCCCTTTTGTGTTTTTAATTTTTCTAATTTTTTCTTTAGTTTCATGTATGTTTGCCCCTTTTCCGTGTAATTTCACGAGGTTTTATAGGGAAGCACACACTGTTACTTTTTTTCGATATGCATGTCCATTATGTATCCCCATTGATGCAATTTCATGTATGGAAACCATTTTTCTACATAATTTCATGATTGTAAAGCATTTTCCCACATATTTTTTGTTTTTTGGGCTTACAAAATAGGGTTAAAGATTTGTTTTTCATAGTGGTTTTGAGCCTTCTATATGTATTTCCTATCGATAAAAGTTTTTTTATTTTCTATAATGAAAGGAAGAAAGGGAAAGGGAAAATAACATCTATAGGTTTTGATACCTTTTTTCATTTTTGAATTTCATTTTTTACAACACTTAAGTTTTTGCATTTGTGCATTATTAAGTACGAAAGGCACAACCCGTCACTAAATAACAACCCTAAAATTAATCTAGATTATAAAATGAATTAAACATTTATATTTTGGGTCTAGCACGCCAACATTAGCCTCAAAATAGAGACTTGGTGTTAGGTTTGGGTAGTCATTTCAAAATCCCTAAGACCATTTAAATTGGAAACTTGAAAGTTGAATAACTAGTTTTACAGTCCTTCGTAACATTTGTGATTTCTCGGGAAGACCTTCATAAGAGTGTACAATCGAAGGGGAAATCATTATGAATTGGATATCATTAGAACTACCCCTTATCCACACAATGGACTTAAGAAACACCTAGTTAACCCAATTCTAGTGTTTTACTATAATTTGGGTCAACATCAACTGGCACACTAGGGCTTGGTAACTTCATTCCCAAAGCCAAAAATTTATGAAAGGAAACCTTAGTGGCCCTATATTTTACTTATAAACACAAGTAAACTCACTTGTGGGATTATGGAAAGGTACCCTTGAAAAATTCCCTTAATGACCCCCATTGGGTTCCAACACCTTTGGTGGTAATTTTTTGTGGGAAATTGAAACTATATGGTAATGTTCAATAGTTGAATGGGTAGAAGGAGGTTGCAATTTCATGTTAATAGGTATGCAATGATAATACTCGTGCCCATTCATGAAAATACTTTTATGCTTGCCCATTCATGAACTCACGCCCATTCTCAAGCAGAGATAGTTGAGAGCTCGAGCTCAGGGTTAGAGAGAGATCGCGGAGGGCACATGGAGAGAGCTCACAAGTTGCACGGTTAGAGAGAGCTCACAGAGTGCACCAGGAGAGAGAGCTCGCGGAGGGCACCGACCATGAGAGAGAACTCGCAAAGAGATATCAATGCTCTATTCAACAACATATTCAGGGTAGCTCTGTTCAACAACATATTTAGGGTAGCCCCTTGCTTTTCTAGCATATTTCTGTACTTTGGCAACACTTTTTTTGTACTTTGGAAGCATAAGACACTAGTGGATTAGGTAACATAAAATATTTTGATGGAAACCTTATAGGTATGAAATTGGTCATGCCAATGTTGCATGAGCACTGAAAAGAAATTGGATAACAATTCCTTCAACCATGCTTTGGTATCATAAGTTGATATGCTTATGATGTTTGAATACATTTATATGAATGATACCCAGGTGGGGTATGGTAAAGGTAAGAAATATTGGACATATAAAGAATGTTCAAAATCTATTAATGCATTGATCATATGAAGAATGTCATATCATTTCGTGTTGGTTATGAGGTAATCACCAAGGAAAGTTAGGACTTATGATCATGTTTTGAAAGTGAATGGCATATAAGATAGCCACGTGTGAGGCTATAGTGTTGTTGTATTTAAGAAGGATATAGTTATACACAAGTATCCAATGGTATCCGCACTTGTATTGGTGTCCTAGACTATAGCCTTCTTGCCAACATTGAAGAGCATTGAAAAACAGACTCCTAGTGTTGAGTTTTGGATAAAAATGAAGGTGTCTAGATGGTCGAAAAAACATTGGGGAGGTGGCTAGATGATGTGTTTAGGCATCAACTAATTGAACCAACTCATAATGGTGGATTGGTTGACATGATAATGTTCTATTCTATGTAATGTAAGGATGCATCACATGAAAAACAAATTAATTAATTAATAGTGATAATAATAAAAAAAAATAATGACAATAATGTCAATAAAATTAGTGAGAGGAAGGTTGGTGGGAAGGAGGTACCTCGCAAAAGTCAGCAAAAACTAGTCTCGATTCCCCATACATCATTCGTTCGTTGCTTAGGGTAGGTTCAGATAGAAAAACTCAATATGATAGAGGTAGAAGAGAAAACCACCTAGCAAGCACCACCCACACCACTGGTCGTTGTTTTGATTTACTGCATTTATCCCGAAGCAACACTGTGTGTGATGGAGTATTCGAGTAGCCCCACTTGATTGTGAGTTAAAGCATAGCGACCAGACTTGGTAGTTGTGGAGTTGAGTCGTTAGCCATGGATTGAGGGTTTATAGAGCTCGTTGTTGGTTTTCCAAGTGGTGGTGGATTTATTTACAAAGGATTGGCATAGCCATCAACATTAACTACAACATTGGCGATTGGTGTTGAGTCATAGCCCCATCTGACAGAGGAAAAGCAATGGAGATATTCAAGGGAAGTAAATTGAATCCATGTGCTGGCAGCAAGACCAATAATTTGTACCAATGGTAGATTAAACTGTGGACTCATAGTATTAATGAAAGAAAACCATTAACTTTGCATACGGACTAGTATTGAAAACCCTCAAAGGTGACGTTGGAAAAATTAATTGGGTCATTTGGTTACTTCTCCATAAGGACTAATACATTTGGGTCAAATAAGTTCTCCATTAACGTCATCATCATTGTCGTCATCATCGTCGTTAGTGTCATCTTCATTGTCATTGCAATCATTTCTTCATAAACCTATGACCTCTAGGGAGTAAACTCATGTTCTTAACCGTTATGCCCTCAATATAATATATTAATTATATTATTAAAAAAAACAAAAAAACAAAAAAAAACATATATTAATTATTACGCTGAAAGGCGTACACCTATTGGCAATGGGCACATTTAATGATCTTTTAACCTTAAATCTTAATCTTATGACCATTAATTGAATATGTTGGCATATTCTTAGTCATCCTCCCAAATCAATGAATGAGATTTACTATTGATAACTTCCTTGCATTTATAAATGCATGCATTAACATGTCTACTTTTTCACATTTACATAATCATATTAAGAAATTACTGTAAGGCCATATGCTTTCCATGTTAAGATGATTAACAAGAATTAATATCTATGAAACATTTTATTGCCACATTTTGATGATTAGCAAGCACTACCTCAAATGGATTGCACGTATAACTGCTGGGATGTGAACCGTGGCCACGTTTGGCCTTCTTGGGATGTGAACCATGGCCACGTTTTGCCTACATTCAATTTATGGATTGATATTTTTTTTGCGTTTCAGTTTAAATCCGTCTTTAGTTAATGCAAATTGATATTTTTCTGGTGTTTCAGTTTAAAGTCGTCTTTATGTAATGCAAATCGATATTTTTTTGGATTGCATTCAATTTATGGATCGATATCGAAAGGGGGAAGGTGGGTCTTCAAAATTAGGTAGTGGTATCCCAGACAACAGTGAAGGATCCAACTCGGCTCAGCCCAGAAATTGCAGCTTGCACACATGATGTCACAACTTTCACTTTCAGAGGCCACTCTGCTATTCTGAATTTTCCCAACTTCTTTCAATTCCTCACTTCTATGTTTTTCTCAAAGACATCAAAGCTTCCGCAGCAGCAACAAAATTTAATTATGAACCCACTCCATCAGAAACTAGACTGACATGGTCAACGTATGCATCGATCAAAATGCAACTGATGAATCTTTGTCGATCACAACCAGTAACAGAATGTGTTGGTGGCTATATATCTTCTGAAGAATTAAGGTCGGAGCAGTCTATGATCAGTCTCGTTGTTGAGATCAATTAGCTGCGCTGCAAAAGTGTGAGAATGAAACTCGAACGTAACTTGATTGAATATCCTCTTTAATATTGTTGCAATCAATTACTTATTTTGCAACTGTTAAGAGAATAATTCTCTAGGTTGGAGCGATATGGAAATGACAATAGCATCTGCATGATTGGTAATATTGATTTCCATGCTTATGGTGGTCACGATGGTGAGTGAAAGTTCAGCTTCTAGGCCACTGTAATTGAAATTCATATTTCGGGGAGATGAAATGGAAAATAATAATAATATTAAGATGAAGAATGGGTGGTTTGAATCCTTTGGGGCCTCGTATCTCCGTCAGGGCCCTCTAATTGTCAAAACTTTAGGTCTCCCAATGGGGAGGTTCTTGTCCAGTTAACTAGATTAATGCAGTCGGGATTCATGCGTTGGGATTAATGCATTAATGGATCCATCGATTGGAATTACAAGAGTTGCTGATACTTTAGATCTGACTGTTAAAAGTAAAAATTCTGAGACGTAGAATTGCAGACACGAAATGGAAACCATACATATATACAAAAGAGAAGGACCAAGGAAAGATTTAGAACATACAAGATTGCCTGAATCATGAAAATAAAAAGGTTTCAGAGACCATGCAAGACCATGCAACTGATCATCTAATTTGGTCTGAAAGTAGTAATGTTTTCATATTTATGTTTTTACTATGATTGTCTAGATTACTGTGATTGTTTTTTCTAACTATTTATGTTTTTATTGTGATTGTCCAGATTACTATGATTATTTTTTCTAACTATTTATGTTTTTACTGTGATTGTCCAAATTATTGTGATTGTTTTTTCTAACTATTTGTTATGCAAGCATAATAAATGTTTTTTTTTTTAATATTAAGTTTGTGTAACAATGATATTATTATATTGTTGCTTAAGCCCATGCCCATGTGTGAATTAATATTGTTTCAAGATATTTGTGTTTCAGATTGGATCTACTTCATATTCCACTTTGACCAGCGTTAATTTTAATACAATAGGCGGACCCACACCCAATCCTACATAAACAATATAATACATTGGAGCTCTAAGCCCTAATAAAAGTTATGTAAACGTAAGAATTCAAGAAGTTATTGTACATGTTTATGTTAATAAGTGTAAATTTCAAGTGAAACTATATATCATACTATTTCATTTTAAAATTTTAATTAAAATTTCTACTAAAATTAGGGTTTGTTTGTAACTTTAATATATTAATTAAAGTTTATTTGTAAATGAAATAGGCCAAGAGAGAATTATTTGAAAATGAAATATATCTTTCAGCGTTCATCAATCATAGCCACAATTATGTGGCTATGCTAGTATATATTATAAAAAAAAAAATAGCAAACAAAACCTAATCACTACTGAAAACCCTTGGCGCCCAAATTTGAAAACCCCAACTAAACAAACCCCCACCCACGAACAATATTGCACCCAAATTTCAGAACCCACACTAAAAAAAACTTAGTCGACCCCGATCGATAGCAAGATGGGACATAGGAGATCACCCCACAAGAGAGAGAAGGATCCCATGTCTCTTGACCATCTAGACACTCTGTAAACATGGCCACTTCAACAAGGCTTTAGGCCTTCTGGGTATCACAGGTAAACGTTTAGACTGCTCTATGTATATTTTTCTTCTGCAGGGATGTATTCAAAGAAATGCCCTACCAGAGGGTAAGGTGATCCATTCCCACATCAAGAAGAGTAGATTTACAGGAGACATTGGGTTTTATGAGGACTGTATATGAATGGAACCAATGACTAGAATGAAATTGCCACAGGAAAACACTACTTCATTGTTTGACCAAAATACCCAAATCTTCGAATGGTGCATTCATTGAAGTATGGTTTCACTGAAAATGTAATAGTGTTGTCTATCTCAATCTGTTCCAGAGCCTGGAAACTGTTTCAGTCTTGATGACCCGAAGAGGTTGTGCACCACAAATGGCCTTTATGAGACAAGCCTTTAAGACTGTATTTTGTATATTTCATGTATTTTTTTTATCATTTTCTACTCTCTTTACTACGAAGTAGATTAGACTTGAGTTGCACAGTACAGGTACACCAATTTGGTACTAGTACGATGGCCTGATGAGCCAATCTGCCTATATAAACATGCATTTATATGATAAATTCTCTTCTAGGCACCCTAGAAACTAAATGGTGAAGCTTTTTCCTCACTTGATAAGGTTCTCTTGCATTTCATGTTTCAATGTTTTTTCCAAGGAAAACCCATGGAGAAACCCCCAGGCACTTCCCTGCATTTTGCAGATGCTAACCAGTGTAAACCCTCGGCACTGATTACAATATATGACCTGGTAGGGGCATATGGTGAGGCATGCAACAAAGGCATCCAACCTAGGGATTAGACCCTGAGACCTCTTGCATGAAGCTCAAAGTACTTAACCACTTGAGCTATCCTGCCAGGATATTTCATGTTTCAGTGTTAGTTGATTATGTTAAATTAGTAGTAACCGCTATTCCCAATGATATCGTATTCTCAATAAAATCATGACATGGAAAAGTGGTATATCTGGTCACATGTTTTGTATGTATTATTCATATTCCATTTTTCCATTTGCAAAATGTTTCTCTAAAATTTTCTGCAATTGATTATACATGAATATTTGTGATTTTTATTTAATCTAGCTAACCCGAAGAATCTGTGAGAAGGATTGTGATTTATTTAGTCTACAAGTGTTATGTCTGTCTCAGTTATGCTGGGAGCCTTATGACCTTGGAATTGTGGAAAATTTGGTATGGACATTAAGGCTGGAAATGTTATGGAATTAAATTTCCTATTATTAGTTTTCCTACTGTTACTGTATATATTGCCTGGTAAAAATGTGAATTTTGGACCGTTTTGGTACAGATCTACAGACCAAAAACAAATCTTAAATTGATCCATTTGGATTTGTTTTTGATATGCAAAGTCATACCCAAAATGGATCCAGGGAGGATCTGGTACTGGTAGTTTAGGGGGGGAGGTTGATCAAATTCCAATGCAACTATGGATGAAACTAACCTCCCAAGCCATTGTTAGAGCATGGTTGACTAATAAGCATATAGCTATGTTTGAGGCACAAGCTTTTCCATCTCACAAGCAAAATCATTCTAACCAGAGAACATATACATCACCTTTCCTTTTCTATTTTGGGAGTGGTGCATCTGGTTTCCACTTCCAACTTCTTTTGTATGGTCAAAGGTTGAGTTTTCACAACAGTTATGTTACCTTCCACATGTCCTATAAACATTCATAAGAAAGCTATATAATTGGGGTTGATGAAATTGTCTTGTGGAGGAAGAAGGTTTGAAGTGGGAACCAACAAGTAGAAATCCCAATAGAGTTTCATACGTTGTTATAATTGTAATGATAATTGGAAGTTCCATAGCTTGGGCATACTATTGTTAAATTGATTCCTTTGTTCTTGATTCTACACTTGATAGCCTTATTTTATTTTTATGTTATGAATCCTAAGATCATGTCTAGTAGGATGGTCTTCCCTTTACACTGAAGATGGAGATTCTTTTTAAAAATTATTCATATATTTTATTTTTAATAAAAAAGAAATAGAATACTAATTTTAAATTTATCAAGAGCTGACAGACCAAGGTTTCTTGTTGTGGGACCACCTGGGTTGTATCATGAATTTCATGAGAAGGTATCCATATAAGAATTCCACACTCTAAACTTATTGGTATGAAACGAAGGAAATAGAGATGCTTTTCCTTTGAGTCTTAGCTTAGTATCTTAGAATTGCATTTATGAATATTTCCATCAAAGCTTGGTTGACATATCTGTTATTCTGCCTATTTGATATTAATGATTGCAAGAAGGGCCTGAGTTATCTGGGATGAAATAAAATTAGAAGAAATAGAGGCCAACAAACCTATAAGGTAGAAAATCGATGAGCCCAAAACTCCATTCCATTAGCCAAATTACAATGATGGTAAATGTGCAGGTGTCTTTTTATTTTCATGTATACAAACCTTAAGGATTCAAATAGATTCTTGTTATTGATTGAAGTGAATATTATTTCTAGGATATATATCACCGTTGTCAGATAGAGAAATGGACCCGGGTGATGTTGCACATGCAAAAGCAATACGATTTTCCTTGAGCCAAGTTGCATCCTCAAGTAGAGAACGGAGAAATGAAGTAGTGAGTGGACATCATCTGAAGACGAGACAAATGCAATAGACCAGGATGGAGAAGGTTGGGATCTCTACCCATTTTTGTTCAGCTAATTTTCCATAGAGATGAGCACTTATACTTTTTAAGCATATCCAGTTAATCCATGCAAGATCTGTTGGTACTTTTGTAGAAGTTTTATCCTTTTACTTAGCACTTTTCAAACTCAGAAAGAAACTCTCCCTATTGTGTTGGAGAAGTATAATAAAAAAATAATGTTGTTACCATTGTTTGATGCCAAATTCTATTGCACTTATAGAATTCTAGATAAAGTAATAAACATCTACGATGTCCTCCACTTGGTTATTGACTTCATTATGATTGTAATATTGCCAAGATCATGCTGACTTTTGAAAAGAGAAACGACACATAGAATCCTTGTGGCACTTTTACACAAAACACTTCTCAATGTGTATGCCAAGTGCGGCACTATGGTGTACACTCGCAACGTATTCGACCAAATGCCTGAACAAAATGCGTGCTCGTGGACAATCATGATTGTTGCTTGCACAAGGGATGGGATTCTTGAGGAGGCATTAACACTCTTTCACCGGATGTCAAGAACAGGTCTCCAACCCAATCAATTCACATTTTCTACTGTTCTTCCAGCATGTGCCAATTCGACATCACTATGGAAGGGCATGGAGATTCATACGAAAATTATAAGGATGATACATCAGTATGTATCATTTTTCCTTTACATACTAAATTTGGTGGTTTCGAAGCTTTGGTCGTGCCTGTTGTGATGGCTTTCACACAATATATCGATTTCATGAATGGGATGATCGACGCCGAAGAGGATGTGAAATTGTTGAGACAAAGTGTAATTATTAGCAACCACCTCTAAAGAGACAGAGAGGTTGCGAGCCTCTGGAACAACATGGGCAAGTGCGTTCATCTCACGAAGGTTGAATATCTGGACAATGTTATAGAGGATGCAAATAGATATTATAATAGGAAATGGAATGTTGTTGTTTGATGCACAAAGGGTCTTTTGGCCGAGAGGAGAGGATGTAGAAGAACAAGTTGTCTATGTAGATTGTTGAATGGCCTGCATTGTAAACCTGCAATTGTCAAAAAAAAAAATTGAGCAACCATTCGATGTTGGTTTTCCTGTTTGGGTTTCTAGGCCAATAGACATGGGTCATCCATCCAATTAGCCAAGTGAGATTGATGTCTATAATTACATAGCTGTTGCAGCTTTCCATCTAAGTTTCTATACTTAATTTTTTGCATGTAGCATATTACTCCTTCCATAGGTTGTTGGACTTTTAGTTAGGGCCGTACGCACTCAACATTGGGTATCTTGTTCTCTGACAATGAGTAGATCTCCTCCAGAATTCAAATTGACTCATTCCGTAGTTTGTGGAAGGTTGGAATTACAATATAGAGTGGGGTTCTGTTAAAAATGGTGAAACCACATTGTAGTTACTCCTTCCACAACGTTCTGGGTTAAGTTACAGCTTGCAGCCAACACTAATACGCTAAGTTAATTGGGAGATATGAATATTACTGTCCATTGATGCATTGGATCCATTGCATGATACACCTGTTAATACTGGGAAATGAGACATGGAAACTGTTTCTTCTCTTCAATTATGAGCTAGATCAATATAATTCATTTGATGTTTGGGCGTTGCTTGTCTTCATTTATGCTGGCGTGATTTAGTATTATGAGACTTCTCCTATAATTGTTGGAATTGATTCCAGGAGAATACGCACTAGTCAATCTCCTTCTTGTTATCCTTGAGTGTTAGATTGACAACAAGTGACCATGGTATGTTCTCCCTTATGATGGTGTTGAAGCGACCCTCTCCTTGTAGAAGAAAAAAACTGAAGGGGGATGTTCTTATCAGTGATATTCTTTGTTGGAGTATTATGGAATCAAGTGTTGTATAAAGCATCGTTGTAGACAACATTGATACTTAGCTACCATAGTTCAGATCAAGAGCATATCTAATCTCCCATGCCTTGTTTTCCGGGAAAGAGACCAGTGATGACAGTTGTGGACAATATTCTAATTGGTGGGTTGATATATATGGTTATGCATTGCTTTGTGTTCCAATGAAGAAACCATAGGGTGAAGCGTTGAGATTGAAAAAGAGAGATCATTGCAATTTTGTTGTCTAATTGCACAAACAATTAATATAGTTGTTTCACTCATTTGATGAGTGAGCATAGAAGTCATGATGTGTTATTTAAGGCAGAGACTAGGCCGAGTTCATGCAATAAAGATTTGTTGTTATTTGACATCACCTATAGAGGCTGACTGTAGCCATCCATGCACAGAGAAAGTGCATTGACATAGTGGAGACTAGCATTGGTCCTGACCTTCCACAGCCGAAAAATGATCCTAAGTAGGAGACCAATATGGAACAAAGGCCTTGGAATCAATTCTGAAGATAGGATTCGACATCATACAGAGAACATAGATCATAGTTTATTTTCATAGAGGATCTATGTTTGTGTGCCATGTGGGTTATAAGCCCCACGTTTATGGATCATGACCCAAGCAATACAAAGGTGAGAATTCTTCTCCCACCCGATGACATGATTATTCTGTATGTTGTTGAACAAGTTCTCTGTTGATGTCCTATACTGAGGACACTCATTCTCTAAAATAATGGTCTTCATGGACTCCATCGTGGAGTCCTTCCCCTCATAAACATATCTGCAAAGATGGGCTGGTCTGTGTATTCAAACTGCAACAAAGAAATCAAAGGGTTCATGATCTTAATGATCATATATACCCTCTTCCATAAGCCATCATCAAACACTGTATTCTTGACCTTTTTTAAAGCATTTTGATCCTTCTTTCTCTAGAAAGACCAAACCTTTGAAATAATTAGGGATCCAACTTTTCAAGAGTAGTCTTGACCTCCCTTAATCTCTTAAGCATGATGAATGAGGAGGTAAACTGAGTATCTACAATCTTCAACAATGATAAATGTATTCTTTATAGATTGTGAGGGCATTGGTACTATTTTGTATAAAATTGAGGATATGGTAAGCATCGTAAATTAACTCTTACATCTATGTAAAATATCAAGCAATAGATTAAGTGTTAAATCCAAAGATTGATCATTGAACAATGGAAAGTGTCTACAATATTTGTGGATATTTATGTTGGTAGCCTTGCAAACAACATTCTCTGTAATAATTTTTACACAAGAATAAACACCTACTTTTTTAATGACTTTAATGAACAATTCAGCCATATAATGCACATCCTTGTATTTTGCAAAAGCATCCACTACTTTCAAGGAGACTGGTCCATTCTGTGATGACACCATGAAATTGATAAGTGGATGGCGTGCTACATCCTTCCATCCATCAACAACAATACTAACACCTAATGATTTAATAGGTGCCAGGAGTTTCTCCACCTCTTCCTTTTCCTTATCCAACAACGTGGTTCTAAGCTTCTTTGAACGAGGATGCACTTACATAATTGGAGCCCGTTCAACTAGAGTTTAGCACATCTTAACAAAAGAGACCATGCAACATTAAATGAAATGAAGCTGATATAGAAAATAATCCAATGGTAAGATTAACCTCATTTCACAACCCTTGATGAAAGATTTGTCCATTGGACCACCTTTAGGAGCTTGCCTTCTTCCTTGCTGGCTGAAATGCCACCCCAGGGTTGTCACCTTCTCCAAGTCAATAGAATTCTATCTTGTCATATTTTTTGTTGGCTTAGAGACACCACTTCACATGCTCCAATTTATTTATCCTTGAGGGTGAACAAATGACCCTTAATGTGGTAGTAGGTGCTCTTGAATTTGTCATAGCAGAATTACATGTCCAAACAACATTTCCTCCCCCAACAAACTTTGTTGTGGGCTCATGGTTTCTTGTTACATATTTCCACAGCGGGTATTTGTTTTCTTTAGCTTGCTTTCTTGCTGCAGTAGGGTTATTTGCAGCGATGGGAGCTCCACTTGCAGTGGACAAAGGAGTAACAGTAACAAACGAACTTGGAGGAGGGGGAGCAACACCAAAACTGACATTTTCCCTTTTCCTTTTACCTTTAACAGTAGGCCTTGATGATCAGGCTATGATTTTTGTAGTATGAATGCAGAAGAATGTTGTTGCTGGAAAAATGAAAAACTTAAGATCCCTTCAAATATCCTAGAATCCCTTCGAATCTTGTTTTCTTCCTTAACCTGCAAACCATTAGTGAAACTTTCTGAAGGTGAGAGTGACAAAATCAGGGAGAAATAGTTGTTTTATAAGATTTTCCCCTCCCGTGGGCTTTCTTTATGCACTTAGCATGTTAGGCACATTGAGACATGCTATATCATCATGTCCAACACATGTCAGATGTGCTGACCTAGCATTTCACACATGTCAGCATGCTAGATATGTTGACCTAGCATGTGACATGTATCAGTGTGCTCGACACAGTGACATATGACAAATAGGCTTAATCTTGTATGCCACATATCGAAGGTTAGTTGAGTCTTATAGGTTTCATATGAAACCTTACTTAAGTAAAATAAGAAATAATAGGACAATCCACATACTTAGTTTATCCATGTTTTATAAAATTTAGGTCATCAAAATTCTGTTTTACCTCCACTCTATGAAGAAATAATATGTCCATTTTTCATTTGCCAACGAATATAGCCAATATTGAAACTTGAGAATGGTTTTGGCCCTATAGGAGAACACTTTATGCATGGAGAGGGAAAATGTTGCTATTACGTCTTCAGGGGATTAAATTTTGTTTCATGAGTTGAGGGTTAGCCAGGTTACATTCTAGATGATACAAATTTTTCTATCATCAAGAAGAAATGGTTATGGTTCCAGGGACGAACATATCAGGACTCAAGAGCATGGTTCAACTCATTTTGAAAGAGTGCAAAAAGTATAATACAAAAATAGGAAGTTGAATGCTTGAGTACTTCAATCAAAGGAATTATGTTTGTTGAAGGTCTTATGCAGATAAATTATGTCTTCTTGTTTGCTTATGGAAGTTGTGTAATTTTTTCGTAAAAAATGTATTATTAGTTGCATGTATGGATTTCCCAGGCTTGCAACTTTGGCATCCTTTTGATATTGATATATCTTTGGTGTTTCTAATGTTTATACGAGGCTTGTGTGAGATTAATATGATGTTTTGGTTTTCTCTGTGACATACATTTCCAATTTGATCATTGAAATGTGGAGCCTTTTCTTTTTTTTAGGTTAAGGTTCATAACTGCTTGGAAAAGACAAAGAACCCCCCCCAAAAAAAGGACTAAGAACAAAGTAGAGGAAGCACAAATAGTAACTAAGGAACAAGAAGTTATTCATAAGAATTTAAAATATTTGATGAAAAAGCAAAAAGGACGAATAGTGAGGAAGATTGTTAAAGAAAGGGATGATTTAAAACCTTGGGGTAATGCTCTGTAGGCTAAGATGAGGATTTCAATTGCAAGATATGATGGAATGTGATTTATGTCTTCTTTTTTATTTCAATATTTGTGATGTTTACTGTTGTGTATCTTAGGTGGGAAGTCATTTGATAGAGCTCCTATTACAAGTAGCCTTCATACAACCTCTTGTTGATCAGTCCGCAAAAGGACCTCCATAAATTAGACCTGCATTTAAGCACACATTGAGGACAGTAATGATTGGCACATAAAAAATCTTTCCTATATGAATTTTGAGTTTATTACTTTGTAATTTACTTGCACCATGATTTATTATTATTTCCTTTTGTAAAGTCTAGTTGAGGAAATTATTTAATCTTGAATAACAATCCCTATTCATAATTATTTTGTTGTTTTTATTATACTTAGGAAGGTTTTGAAGAGATTTGGTGTTATAGAATGTGATCTGCTGGTGAAGAGGGGACTTGAAAGAATGGTATGTTGAAAATCTGACCATATTATTGAGGGATTATTTAAATCGTCTAAGATTAATTTTTGATGTGGTCATTAAGTAGTAATAGATTTTTGGAAAACCTTTCTCAAGATATCAAGCTTTATTTTTCTATAGATGGTTGCCTACAGAACTAAGGGGTTTGAGAAAGTGTGAGCTCTTGAGATGTCCATTTTATATCTTTTGACAAGACTTTGAGAAGAAAGAAAGAAAGCTTTAAAAATGCATTACTCTTTTATTGTTCCTTACTATGAATGTTTATTTGCCTTTATAGACAAGGCACATGGTGATCCCTTACATGCCAATGTTGGTCAAACCTATTCTTTGGACAGGGTATGAGTTTGTTCTGCAAGAGCTTTGGCATAATAAAATTCCTATTGTCTTCATCACGTTTTGAAAGGAAATTTGCAGTTATACGACAAACCAGTGATGTTTGAGTTTGTTGGAGGGTTGTGCAGGCAGATGCCTTACTCTTAACAAAGTGCATGAGCAAAGAATATTGTAATTTGGAAAAATATTAGGTATTTTATGAATTTCTGTATTGCAAAGATTATCAAAGGAATAAAATAGAAAATATTTTGTATGAAAATAAAAATTGCCATCTGTTTCCAATGGGGCAGCAAACAGAAAAATGCTACAGAGGCCTCTCAAAAGTTTCAGTTCACTTTACGAGAATTCAACCTACTATTAAAACTTGTAGCCAATGAAAAACCTGTGCAGTTTATAATTGTATGTCTTGATTGTATTTGCTTTAATATTGTCCCCGTTGTTTCAATATAGGATTGTTGTTTCTAATTTGAATTTGTTCCATTTATTTTGTTGGTAATCAATACTATATAGAACTTGCTTTGGTATGCCGATTGTTTTGAAAAGGAGCATGGTATTAAAAACAACTACTCTAATTCATTCTAGGTATGATAAGGGAGGTTA
>JZKD02S0010019.1:442755-459050 GCA_000966675.3 Picea glauca
TTTTGTAGTCTTATTACACATGATTTCACTTGATCTTTTGGACTTTAGCTCAACAATTGCGAGTTCGTGTGATAACACACCCGAGACATATCCTAGTGATCCTAAACCTCATTAGACAAGACCCCCTTTACCATTGGAAGTTAGTTCTCCTTCTCAACCAACCCTGCCTAAGACTGATGATATAGATTTAAATATTGATATGGCTAGTATCTTAGCAAAGGTTAATGTACCTATCCCTCTCAATATTGATATTGTATATTTTTTTTAAATACCTACAACACAGTCACTATTGTGACATCTTGGAGTGTCACTCCCATAGCAACCACGTCGGAGATGATAACTCTTAACGTTTCTCTTGCCACGTTCTAGATGTTTCTCTTGCCACCTTCAAGACATCGGTCTTTCCACGTCCCGGATGTATCTCTTATCACGTTCCAGATGTCTCTCTTGCCACGTTCAAGACGTCCCTCTTTCCACGTTCAAGATGTCGGTCTTGCCACCTCCAAGACGTCGCAATAACGACGAAATCTATGACGTCGGAAAAGAGACGTCATGTGAAACGATGTTTAAGGGGGTCTGTTTTTTGTCTTTCTCCCGAAAATATAAAGTGTCAATTGCATCGAACACGCCATCGGAATTTGACCCAAATGTACTAGTGAGTTATGTAAAATACTATAGAAAAACATTAAGTGGTCACATACCTTAATTATCTTCTCTTTGTTTCGAGAGTAGGTTATTCTCTACTGAACAGGGCCAACCATGTGAAGGTGGAAGCTCATATGGCCCCTCCCCCCCTCACATCGCTCTCAATTCCCCATACCCAACAAATGATTTTTTTTATATAGAAAACATATAGAAATTCATGCATAACTAGGATAGTCATCAAAACATATGAACATATAAACATTGAAGCATATGAATATATAAACATCGATAAACATCCAAATACAAGTCATGAATTTATACATCTAATTTTTCTTTGATTTATGTTTTTTTACATTCATAAAATTGATAATTGGGGTATCATAATCATCCAAGGACATTGTATTTCGTGTGCCCTGTCCTTCTATTGTTTGTGTGTGCTCATGTACCATACTCCTGGTACATCACTGAGAAGAGCGTCGAGGCATCTATTTAGTGTCGTGAACTGCCACAATGAAAATTATCATATCGATATGTTGAAATATAATTGAAATAACTAATTCATTATTTTGATTAACATTACACTATTGCTCTTTACCTGTATGTGTAGTTGTGGCAGTTCATGCAATAATTTCTTGTCCACTTGGTTCCTCTCGCAGTTCACCCTCCTGAGATACATGGTCTTCAATTTTGAGAAGATAATATATAAGTATCGATATGTTGAAATATAATTGAAATAACTAATTCATTATTTTGATTAACATTACACTATTGCTCTGTACTTTTCTGTGTAGCTGTGACAATTGGTGCGTTGTTTTATTGTTCACTTGGTTCCTCTTGTAGTTCACCCTCCAGAGCTACATGATCTTCAATTTTGAGAAGATAATATACAAGTATAAGTCAAGAAATAAATATCTACAATCACAATAAATATTTCTAATTTTGAAGCATACATACCAGAATGGGTACTCTGCTCTACACTATCACTGGACATGTGCACCCTTGTATGACGTGGTGTCTCATGAATACCTCTAAATTCACTATTGTGGTAGCACTGTTTCTTGAAAACAAACATAAATTCTTAGTTAAGGGTGATATAATAAAATATGAATAGACTTTACAAGCATGCTACTACAGTTTCCTTATTCATTTGATTTACCTGCGTGGCTGGGGAGATAGGAGTTTGGCCCAAGCTTTTTATATATTCAATCACACTTTTAAAACCATGTTTGTAACCAAGCTTTAGGTCCTCCTCAGTGGCAGTAGTGTCAAACATATTTAACTGCAATGCATAACACCATTAAAAATACCAATAACAAAAACATATATTTGTTCTCTACTATTAAATAAATATTAACCACAGTTAATCATTTAAATCTTAATTCGGGCTTTTAGTTTTCCATAGCTACTCTGGCCTCAGTTGCTTTGGAGGTGTCTGGTAGCCTACATATGGAATTTTTGAAAAATATTAGATATCAGAATTGTTACTTAAAACAGGAAAGAAAAACATAAATGATCATATTTCACTGATAATATGACATGTGTTGTATGTTGCTTGACCAGCTTGTGGATGTCTTCCTTGTTTTTTAAACAATTTCTCCTTTTCATCCTCTATTAGGACCTTCCACTCTTTCTCTAGAACCATGGGAGGGTGCTCATGCTTGAGTTCTAATTGCAATTTCTCCCTATACTGGGCCCTGGTATATTTTAAATTCTCGCCGACTAACTTTGTAACCCCTTTCTTGTTGAAAGTGTTTTTGAACAACTTTACCATGTGGTCTATTAAATCATCTTTATTTTTTCTATCTTGGCCATTCCACCATGTGCGAATGGTGGGGCAAAATAGCTCCAATGCTTTTTCATTTAAGTTTCTATAGAAAACATTGTTTTCCGTAGAAACATGTTATCCATTAATTTATAATAATCTCAACAAATGTCCATTTCAATTTCATGAAAAAAATGAATCAATTAATTAACAATTACCTTCAATCTTCTGAATCTTGATCAGAACACATGCGTCATCCACCAAAAAGGTGACATCTATTGATTGGGTGCATTTAATTCATTCTGCTCCATGCAGAATAATATCCTCTCCATCTATAGTACGTTCCTCTCTGGAGTCATGTGGAGTCCCAGGCTTCGACTCATCATGCTCCACTGTGTCATGCCGATCAAAATCACTTCGTTCATCAATGGATTCGAGGGGAACCTCAAGAGGCTAAAAAATCCTCACTTGCACTTTGCCATGTCGACATTTTGTTTTGTATTGGACCATCACTGCTACCTATAGCAATTGCAGGATCGACAGGTTCCCCATGCACGAGGTTTAAAAACTCCTACAAATGGAAAAAATTACTTTATTAGATCATATACAAAATATAAAACAAAAAAATGGATATGAAACTGTCATAGTTGATAAAAATATGTGAAGATGCCACTTACCCCAAAATTAGTTATTGTATTTTGTAGCTCTACAATTCTTGCCCTATCCTCCTGTGTCAGGGGTATTTTTCTAAGCAAACCTAGATATTCTATGTTAGCCTTCTTCAATGCCTTCATTATAGTTGTCATTAGGTCAGTCGAATAAAATACTTTGTCCTCATCAATATCCTCAGTGAGAGCCTTCCCACGTTGACCATGCCACAATACATTGATGAGTAAAATTAATGAGATGAAATTTAACATTTGAGAAATTTAGTTGTTGTAGTCATAAGTTGTTACTGTATTTAAAATTTATCTGGTGAGGCACAGTGGGTGCCTTTCCACGGTCACCCTAGACAGATGTAGTGGGTGATTTTCGGACACGGTCACCCTGGATAGATGTTGACATAATAAATCAATCAACAAAAGTTATGAAATTCACCTGTAACATAAAAGAAAATGAAATATTGTTGTAATATCAGAAAAACAATAACAAAATTTCATAAATTTAGTTGTTGTAGTCATAATTTGTTAATTTATTTAACATTTACCTGGTGAGGCACAGTGGGTGCCTTTCCAGAGTCACCCTGGACAGATGCAGTGGGTGATTTTCGGATACGGTCACCTTGGACAGAAGTTGACACAATAAATCAATCAACAAAAGTTATGAAATTCGCTTGTAACATTTAAAAAATGAAATATTGGAGTAATATCAGAAAAAAAATAATGAAAATTCAGAAATTTAGTTGTTGTAGTCATAAGTTGTTACTATATTTAACATTTACCTGGTGAGACACAACGAATGCCTTTCCATGGTCACCCTAGACAGATGTAGTGGGTGATTTTCTGCCACGGTCACCCTGGACAGATGTTGAGACAATAAATCAATAAAAGTTATGAAATTCACCTGTAACATTAAAAAATATATATATATTGTAGTAACATTAGAAAAAAATAATAAAATTTCATAAATTTAGTTGTTGTAGTCATAAGTTGTTACTGTATTTAAAATTTACCTGCTGAGGCACATTGGGTGCCATTCCACGGTCACCCTGGACAGATGTAGACTGTGATATCTCACGATCACCCTGGATAGATGTTGACACAATAAATTAATCAACAAGAGTTATGAAAGTAATTGTAAGATTAAAAAAATGAAATATTGCAGTAATATCAGAAAACAAATAATGAAAAATGAAATATATGAAGTAAAAAATTGATTTATCAAAGGTTGAGTTGAATGTTATGTAAGATATTTACCCCCATAGTCGCACCCCCTCCATCTATCCTATTTAAGTTGTAATTGATCAACAAATCTTCACCTGGAACTATTGTTTTTGTTGCACATACAAATATACTATTTCCTTCGCATCCCTCAAATATGCAATTTGGTTTCTTAGTTGTTGTCACTGGTCATGTACTATTTATAAAGCCCGCAATGTTTCAAGTTTCTTTTGGGCTTCCATCAATATACATAGTTGCCCCTTTATTTTGATTGTTATCTACTAGTTGTATATAATTTGTGGCAACTTCGTTTCTCCGCATACTTTACGTATATCGAACCAACATCAGCCAATGATTGTATTTGTATAATGGTATGACATACTCCATCAATTCAGTTATAGTGCCATAACCGACCTTTATGTCATCCATGGAAAATAACCCCAATCCATGTAAGGGCGAAGGAGCAATGGGATACATCCTCCCACCGATGAAGAAATCTGTGTCCACTTTAGGTAGCTCCTTAGGTGCCCATCATTGCACTAGATGTTTATACCTCAAGGGAAACTCAATGTCACCTTATGCTCTCAGCATCATAATTACATGACCCTCCATTGGCATTAAAAAATTGCATGCGTATACAAAATCTTTTCCTTACCTTTTCAGATCTAGTTGATCTAGAATTGTTAGATCTAGTACAACACGTCTCACTTTCAACCTCTCTTAGTATATCTTGATCATCACTTGAGGAAGATAGATCCGACAGATACCTATTTGGTGGTACCTACACTCGTTAAAACAAGAAGATAAGTTATCGTGCCAATATACGTTTTTGGTACCAACACAGTTGCATATAGTTGCATTGTTGCATAAAGTTTCATATAGTTGCATATAGTTGCATAAGATTCAGTGTTGCATAAAGTTGCATATAGTTGCATAAGTTTCAGTGTTGCATAAAGTTGCATATAGTTGCATATTGTCACTAAAAAACATGATAAGTTGCATTGTTGCATATAGTTGCATAGTTGCAATTAGTTGCATATTTGCATATAGTTGCATACAAAACTGTTGTAATATAGTTGCAATATAGTTGCATAAGTTGCATATAGTTGCATAGTTGCATAGTTGCATAGTTGCATATAGTTGCATAAGTTGCATTGTTTCATAAAGTTTCATAAAGTTGCATATAGTTGCATAGTTGCATATAGTTGGATAAGTTGCATATTTGCATATAATTTCATATAGTTGCATAGTTGCATATGGTTTCATAAAGTTGCATATAGTTGAGGCCAAGGATACCCCTCTGGAGTTTATGTGTGGTACTTTGAGGCATTGTTCATGGATCTAGATGACGCAAAGCTTTCTTTAGAGCCTAAGGCATGGCCTTCTTCCTTATATCATTTCCAAGACCTTGAGACACATACCTACTACTCAGAAACACCTAGTGGCACCGACATCCCAAACCATAGGTTGGAATACCCTCAGAAGGCCTTGTCTAGTTATATGAGGCATCCTTATTGTCCCTGGCTTGTTGAAAGATTCCGTTAAGGCCTAAAGTTTATGTTTCCTCCCTTGACCATGTCAAGGCCCCGAGACCCATACCTAGTGCTCAAGAATGCTAGTGTTACCTATATACCTAATTGGAAAAGGATGCATTCGAGAGGTCATTTGTGGTGGTTCAAGGTGTCATTTATGGGAAGAATAAGAAGTGGGTTGTGAAGAAGATTGTAGCAATGACGCAAGAACCAACACCTCCCACCATGTATTACAAGTCTTGTGAGAGAACGTGACACACCAAGACTACTATAAATTACACCTCGATAAATGCCCCAAGCACTTCTAAAAGCTAAAAGAAGAAGTAGTTGCACTACCATTCAAAAGGAGGTAGAATTAATTAGTTGCACTACTAAATTATCATTTGTTGTTCCTTTCTGTTAAATTAGCATTTGTTATTTCTTTCGCTTAATTATCATTTGTTGTTCCTTCTACTTAGTTAGCATTTGTTGTTCAATTACTGTTCTATCTCAACTTATAATATTCAGTTATTTCTTTTCAGCAGAATAGATAGTCATCAATAGGTCATCTTGTTTTTATAGATCCAATTGTTGTTTCTTAATTAAATCAATTCATGACTTTAATATCATATTCAATTATTGTCCCTTAATTAGATCAATTTAGCAATTTAATTCATGCCTTCAATTCATAACACATTATAGATCAGATTTCAATCATGTTCAGTAGGATCTTAGCTTTAGAAACTTAATGAATGTGTGAGGAACTTGATTGTTGATAAACTCAGATTTGATACGCGATTTTAACCTCTACGAGCTATCTGCATAGACTTTGTTGATATTATTGAAATAGAAGATGAATCCTCGGGTTGATAAATTAATGTTAAACTAAGGTTGTTTTTAGGACATCATTAGAGCCCAACAATTAGCAATGGATGGGATTCTTGACTACTATGTGTTGGATCATGAATGATAGGTGGTCGTCTACCATTCAAAAGGAGGTAGCATTAATTAATTGCACTACCATTCAAAAGGAGGTAGCATTAATCAATGACAGTCCCACAGACAGACTTGCAATAGCCCACGGGTTGAGGACGCAGGCCCCTAGGTCTAGCCCTCAGAGCCAATCCTTTTCTTGAAGTTACAGATCCATTTTTTCGACTTCCCTTACCTACATTGTTCTATTGACCAGAGGTTGTTCACCTTGGAGACCTGATGCAGTTATGAGTATGACCGGGCATGGGCAGTACTTGGTCCTCTATATTTTCAAGGGTTGTTGAGGGTGCACCAGAAATTGCAAGACATGCGATGCTCTTCCAGCTTTTGGACCCTATCTCTGGTTGAGCCGATTTCAGGGTGCACAAGCTGTTAAAAATAAAAGATAACTCTTCCCGAGGCCCCCGACGACGTCTCTAGATTTCCTAACGTTTTCGTCAGTTATAGGATGAGGCACCAACAACTGTCAAAAATGGGTTTCAATTTTGTTGACTTTGGATGGAAGGTTTTTTGGGATATTTCTTAAAGGGGAAAAATTTATGGAATGCCCTCAAATGTTTCCTTGATTCCAACACCCTCTTCATTGAGATTGATTTTTGGGAAATCTTATGACATGATCAAATGACCCTCAAATATAGGCATGATAAAGGCCATGGACTTCGGGAAATTTTTCCTCTATGCTTCTGAGACACTTTGCAAAGCCTCAGTCTTCATGCCTATCAACAAGTGTGAATCATAGGATATGGGACACTTAGGGTCCATCCAACAAAAGTATTTTTTAAAATGGCAATAAATCCCCTAGATTATCACATTTATTGTGGGGTTGGTCAAGATCTTATCAAAGGCATTCAAATCCCATAACATGGAGCTAGATAGTTGGTTAATCAACATTCTACATACAACTCTTTCATATTATTCATAAGGACCAAACTTTTATGAAGAACACTATGGAATGCTTCTAGATTTTTTTTTATTCTATAGAGAATGCTATGGAAAACCTCCATATTTTTTGTGATGCCTCATTGTCCAAAATCCAGTGGGCCAAAATGGAATGTTGTAGACAACGCCTATGTAAACAATGCCTATGTAGACAATGCCTATGTGGATAGACCTGGATCGTGAGAATAGTGAGGAGGAGAAGGCTGTAGGGTCCATTTTGGATGACATACATGTGTACGTTCTATTTTTTTTATTGCATCCAGGGAAGAGAGGGGGGATGAATGAGATTGAACTTGAACTTTCCAAGCTGCACACAGTCAAAACATGTTTTTTTTTGGTAGACAAGTGGAAAACAAAAATAGAGGCAACTTGGCGAAACCATATCTCAATGAAAAAATTATGGGTGGGATTGGTGGAACTACCACTCACCATTCTCAAGCTTGCTCATAGTGTTCCCTCTAGCTTAGTCTTCTCCACCCTTGATCTCCTTCTTCGATGTGCCCTTGCACAGATGTCAGGGTTTGAGGAGTTACTCCTTCTATGATCTCCTCGGATCTAATCATGGTGTTCTCTCCTCATCTATCCTCAACTCTCCTGTTCTCTCCTCGACTCTTCTCAAATCTCCTCATGTGCTCTCCTTGTTTTCTCTCCTCGTGCACAAGTTTTAATTTTTTGGGGGGTTTGGTTTATTATATATATTATAATAGTTTGAAAGTTTGTGGCAATAGCGATGAAATTTCACAGCAATAGCGATGAAAATCCCGACCAAGTTAAAATAACCTATTCGTGGATATTGCGACGAACTTTCGTGGAAATATCAACAAAAATCCCGCACTATTTAAAAAATATATGAAAATAATGGAAAGGTGGAAAAATTTCGTGGAATAATCCACCCATATGTACTAGTGCATCTTGCAGGTGTGGCCTTTAGTGTGATATCAAGTGCTAAGAGTCTCTAATTTTCTAACACTTCATCCTTGTACTATTCCAATAATACTTATAGATCATTTACTCCATGGAAACCGGGTGGTTCCCTTACTTCCATACCTACCCATCTTACTCTGCGGTCTATTCTTGCACATCTTCTTGTGGAAACTTCATGTAGCCTTTGTTTCCAATTCTCTAGACTTGTGTTTGAGTCTGTCGCACATGAAGTAACACTCCACCAACTAAGTATCCCATCTTCATGTGGGTTTATGCAATCCTCATTGCACGTAGTTGTCCTGTACAACTGGCTAATTTCCTATAAGTCTAAGAAAGTAGGTTCTACAAACCTTTCCCCTTTTGATGGGTCCAATTGCGCGATGACCCTGTATTCTCCTAACTCAAATATCATTTTTTGTGTCTTTAAATTGATTATGGCATGTTTATCAAACTCCCAATCCAAGATGAGCAATGTTGGATATGGTGTTGTGTCGTCCACTAATTCAATCACCTCGAATTATTCTTTAGTGCGCACTCCATCCAAGTCTACTTTCACTCTTTTCAGTTTGCCAATCGGTAGAACTCTGTGTTGGTTTGCTAGTTTCAACTGAATAGGTGAATATCTTAGTGTGGGCTCTCCCATACATTGCCATCTCTTCTTTGGTAATACATTGACTTCAGATCCTAGATCCAGTATGATATCCCCCATGTTGAAATCTCCAATGTTGGCACTCAGACTGAACTCTCTACTTGTTTTTCTCCTTGTATGTAGGTGATTGACTGATGTTTGTTCTATTTTTCCTTCTATCTCTATGTTACATTTTTCTAATATGTTTTGCAATATTTTTACAGCAGATGGACCATTCAATAGTTTTACACATGACTGCAAAAATCCTTTGATTATACTTACTTGTCCTAGGGGTTGCATTTCTTTGGTATGATCCAACGATGGAGGCATCTCGTACTCTGGCTCTTCCTTGCTTTGCTGCGTAGTTGAAGTCGACGTGGTGTCATGCTTCAAGAATTCATGTATGTCTTGATTAAATATTTCCTTCTCGTTCTATGTGTCAAACTATCTCCTTGGTTCAACATTTTTCTTCACCCACTGGTGTTGTACTGGCTCTTGTCGAACTACGTCATTTCTTGTTTTAGCTCTTCTGTGTTAACTATGTTGATGTTTCATCCTTCATCCCTCGCTTCCATTGAAATCCATTGAACATTTTGGTTGTTCTGATTTCTCTTTTCTTGGATCTTCCCGAGTAACATAGGACATCTTCTGTGTCATGATCCAATGTGCAACAATACATACAAGTTGCTGGTGGAAGTGGACATTCTCTTGCATAATGTCTTGGTTGTTGACAATTGTGACATACCACTAGTCGTCTACCTCTCCTGAATCCTCCTCTTGCTCATCCTCCACCTCTATAGCCAACTTGATCTCCTTGCGACGTGTTATATGGAGGCACTTGATTTTACTACGTGGTATTGTATTGAGGTTGTGATGTGTTGTATTGTGGTTGCATGGTATTATATGGTTGTTGCACAATATTATACTATTGTTGCGCAGTATTGTATGGGGATGGAACTTGGTTAAACTGTGGTGTTGACTTCCCAGTCATCATTTCTGCTTGCACCCTATATGCATCTGATGTCCTCTCTCACATCAAATCCATAGTTCTACAATCTTTGTCATCGTGGCCTACTGACTTGCAAAAGTTGCAATATGAACTCTTTGGAACTTTCTGGTATTTCTGCATCATTGGGAAATTATACGGATCATGGCCTTGTTTCTTATAGATTTCCTACCATAGTCATCCTGTTGGTAATGGATTTGGCATTCCTGCTCCCATATACTCCACAACTGTAGGACATTCATTCTTGTGGTGTCCTTCCATCCTGCATGTGGTACACCAAACGACTTCTCGTTTGTCCTTACTTTTTTTCTGGTTTAGATGGAACGTTAAGTTATTCAAATCCTCCTTCAACTCTTCGATGGCTGAATACGTCTGTTGATATTGGTTTTCTTCTAGTTGTAGGGTTTCCTACATAGCCTCTGCATGTGTCTGAAACTTTTGTTGTCACAATGGATATTTTAAGTGTGGTAGTAGTGAATTGAAGAACAGGTGCCTGTGTTGCATATCGGTCATGAGGTATTTCAACTTTCCTTTAAATCACTAGAATATCTGGTCAATCTCCCATACATATTCTCTTGGTTTCTGTCTAATTTCTATCATCTCGTTCATGTACTGATCCTTCAAACTTGGCTTATGAAACTCATTTATCAACAGTTTCTTGATGTCTGTAATTGTTCTAGTTGTCCCTGGTGGATTGTTTGTAGCTAAACTCATATACCAATCCAGTGAGATATCCCTGAGTGTAATCTCTAGTTGTGCAAGTTTAGTATCTTCGTCTGTGATATGCTTTTATTCCCAAATATTTTCACAGATAAACAAATGTTTTTTTGGGTCCTCCGATGCTTCTCCTTTGAATTTTGGTAACCTGATGGTGGGATCATGTCCTGCCATCCTGAATGTTGAAATACTACCTCCGCACGGTGTAGATACTTGACTAGTGCTTTCTGAACTTGCTCCTCCAGTTGTTGTACCTTTTGTAGATTTACTTTGTGATGTCTTTCTTCTCCCGAAATTAGGTTGTCTAAAGGGTGGTGTTCTCTTTTTTGTATTAGTCACACATTGGTTTATGGGTTCCACATTGACATTAATATGGATAGGATTGGTGCCTTCTCTTCCTACTCTTAGACCTCTCGTCTTCCTCTCATATATTGCACACAGGATTTCCCCAATAAACTCCACAGTCTGGAGATCCTATACCTCTTCTTCATCGCTCGTCAAGCCTTCCCTCACAGCTACGACTCTCTTCTTTGTATTCAGCTGGTAGGGTACTCCATTGTGCGTCTTTCCATTTGTTGACATGATCTTCTTGATCTCTTTGTCGTCCATCATGATTTGTTCCAAGGGTTCCTCCTTCTTTCCTTTATCCATTTTCTCTTCCATTTCTCCTCTTTTTGTCAATTCTTCCCCCCTTCCCCCATGCACGCAGGGAAGTTTATCTTTCTGACTCCATTGTCATTACACCTTTGTTGTATAGTAGTATATTAATAGAAGTATACAATTATCTAATATACCTTCCTC
Organism: Picea glauca; assembly: GCA_000966675.3. Lineage (NCBI taxonomy): Eukaryota > Viridiplantae > Streptophyta > Pinopsida > Pinales > Pinaceae > Picea > Picea glauca. Next base: position 454,562 of record JZKD02S0010019.1, read on the forward strand.
GAGGCCCACATAATTTTTTTTATTCCGTTTCACTGTATGACTTCGTTGTATTGACTGCAAATTCTGTTATAAATCCTGCTACAATACTGTCGAGCCAAAAATCTACTTCGCAGGTGAATTTGTTGTTCACTTGCTGGAACTTATCAATCGAAACCGAGGTCCACTCTAACTTTCAGATCCGGTTTGTTTCGTGGTTATCCTTCAACCTCAATATCCACTACTGTAATAAGTGTGGAAAATCACAAAAAAAGACTTCATGTAGATCAGTGAACACGTATTTCTCAAGATATTTGTGCGGAGTTACTCTAGGCTTTCTGTTATCTTTCTGCGCAAACTCCAACTCTTTTGTCTTCAACCATATTTCAATCTATGCTTTTGTGGGATTCCACAGTCTCAACATCCCCTTCTAGCGACGCATTCTTTTCACCTTATTATCATTTGATTTAGTATTCTCTTAACCCCCCTTCCACAGATCTTGCAAATTTTCAACAGATCCCATCTACTCAATCCTATACTATTCCAACTGATGGTAACAAAACCATTTGTTGGTTATAATTTATACTTGTGATTTTATATCTTAGTCGTGATTGACCCATGGTTCATGTCTACTGGGGTACTAAAAAGGCCTCTAAAACTATTGACCCTCTTAGTAAACTAGAAGGAAACACAACGCACAGAGTGCACCGTGCAGTCTCACCTGAGATAGTGTTAATGGGTGACTGCAATACTCAAGTGTTTTCAGTCCATGATTGAGTGAAGATCTGAGAAGTGTACGCTGAGAGCTCTATTTAACTTATTAAATTAATAAATTGTCATTCACGATTATGCATGGAATATAATCAAATCATACATTCAGCATGTTAATATCTAGTGAGAAACAATAATGAAACACATGCATTCAATCAGATAACACAGGTTTTACCATGGTTCACCCCCTCCTGGGCTACATCCACAAAGATATATCTCTTAAGCTCTTTCATTATAGCAGTTCCAAAACTACAACGCCACGTGCTTTACAACTCCTCTCAGTCGGTTCGAGATCTAACATGAGGAAAACTATATCACACCAAGCTCCTCATCATGTGATCCAACCCTCAATATCTACCCTCCTTACTCCTCTCTAGCTCAAAACCTTACAAAATAAGTTATTTAACAAAATATTACAACTAGGTATCAAAACATGACTCCTCCTCAAGACCCTCTATATCTGCCTCTCGCTCTCTAGTCTCTCTCCCTTAGACCTAGGTATTTATATTTATATATTTTTGGCTCACCAGCCATTACAATGTATTACAAAAACCCTAACACTAACTTCATTAGGTCTTCCATGCATGCGCGCGTGTTTTTCTTCCTTCGATCTGTCACTTTCCTCGTGCATGCCTTCCTTCCCAAAATAGCCTTTCTTTCCGTGTTGGCTTGCTTCCAACAATCAGCTATGATCTCATGGCTCAACATGAAGCAGACTAGTATGACACTCAGTACAGGTGAGGCAGTGCATAAAGTAGTGTGTTCAGTTAGCAGAAAAATAATGTGTCTTTAGAAGCTGCTTGCAGGATTGTTTGATCTCGAGTTAGAGGTAAATTATATTTGGTGCAACAACCATAGTTTTTTTAAGTTTTCAAAGAACCTGGTGTTTCCTGACAATTCCAAGCATATCAATATCATGTATCATTATATCAGAGATATGGTGAAAAAGGGAGTAGTGAAGCTCTAGTATTACGTTGTAGATGAGAATATAGAAGACATGTTGACCAAGCCTTTGTTAAGAGTGAAGTTTTTGTACTTCAACAATAAGCTTGGCATGGTCCAAAATGGCATCCCTCATAAGAGGGAGTGATGAGTCACATATGCGATTCTTGGGGCAATATCTTGCAGAGTGTGGTAGTAGCGGGTGGTCATTTACAGGCAATGCCTATGGTTGGGTGAAAATGATGTGACATTTTCTATGGTTAATAGAGCATGCCAAAATTTTAACACTTCCTCCTCTAACTTAGATTCCAAGACCTAGGTATCTTTCATCCCTGCTTCCCCTACTGCAAGCTTCTCTTTCCCTAGATTTGAGGAGGAACTTCTTCTTTTTGGTATTTCCTCCCCTTTTGTGGTCGCATTCTTTGTGTCTTCCATCTCATCCTTTGATTTATTACCATCTCTTGGTTCACTAGGCTCCCTGTATTTTGGTTGGGAGGGGAAATAATTATCTGGAAAGTTGTCCACTTGGCCTAAATCTACAAAGAGGGCCCCTATTTCCTCTATTTTATGTTTGTGAGAATTTCTTCCTCTTTTCCTTTCCTCTCCTAGAGTCTTTTTTAGAAGTTTGAGGGGGTTAGTACTGATGCCCGAGTTGACAGTGTTGGATGATGGGGAACCTTGGGAGGTTCCCACCCCTTTTCCTTTCAATAGATCCCTTTGCAGCTTAGGTAGTTGGTGGATCAAAATGTTATTTACTATTTTTTCTCCATTTTTTTCTCTTAGAGATATCATATCCACCTTTACATCCTCTAGGTACATGTCCTATGCCATTTTGACTTATGCTTCCACCTTCGACTCACATTCAAAGTCCTGGGTATCTTTCATCCCCGTTTCCCCTTTTGTAAGCTGGTTTTTCCCCATATCCAAGCATGTATTTCTTCTTTTGGGTATTTCCTCCCCTTTTGTAGTTGTATTATTTGTTTCTTCCTTCTCATCCTTGGATTTATCACCCCCTCTCTATTCACTAGTCTCCCCCTCTAAGGCTTGGAATCTATTACCATTGTTCTATTCTGAGTTCGTCCCTAGTTGTTTAGTTTCCTTTCTATCTTCCTTTATTTTTCTTGGGATTTTTCAGGAAATCCTCCTCGTAGGTTTCCTCGTTTAATTTGTTTGATGGGTTTGTATCATTTTGGGGGAATTCCTTGAAAAAGTGGCCATGAACATGGCACATTTTTCATCTAAATGGGATATGCGTGTAGTCCAGGGGTTGAGTCCAATCATTGTATTGGTATGAAACTAAAATTGACTCTAGTAGGGCGCCTGCTACATTCATGTATACACAAATTCTAGCATAAGAGATGTACTTGGACGATTTGGTGACTTTCAATACTTTGATGAAGGATCCCAGTGTGTTCCCGATTCCCTACAAGGTTTTTGGATCTTAGAATTCTCATGGTAGTGAATACATTCTGATCCACACTAGTGCTGCGGTGAAATACTCTTTCTCCGATGCAAATCTCTCTGTCTAGTATCTCATGTTTAGGATGACCTTGTTGAATAAATACAAAGCCTCTTCAAAGACTTTGTCCCTGTCACTTGTTTCCGAGAATATGATGGTAAAAAAACCTTTAGATCCTAGCTATAGGTGAATTTGACCCTTCACCTTCTAGTGGTACTTTATTCAGATCTACAATATCTTTTTTGAGGGATAGATTAACATGAATTTCTCTATAAGCACATGGTCCTTCATCCATTGGATGTAGTTTCCTATGCTCGTCGATGTGACCTCATATCTAGGATTTTTTCTTGATTTCTACAGACAATTGTTCTGCAGATGTTTCTCTCTTGGTCCTTTTCTTACCCTTTGTTGTCCTGATCTTGTGGATCTATATGTCCTTTTCCTGCACCCCCATTTCTACATCTCCCCCCCATAACTCCAGGATAGCCTTTACGACATCTTTAAAGGATTTATTTATTGTAGTTGAAATGCTTTCCTCAGTTTCCAGTACTGGCGTGTGTTTTGACATCCTTTCTGTGAACTTGTCACCGTAGATATATACCCTATGAACGCCCCAGTTATACTAGATATATATACCCTATGAATGCCCCAGATATACCCTATATACCAGATATATACCCTTACCATGAGTAGAAACCTCGTCACTCACCTTGCACCTTCCGCATCCATCCCTACTCCTTGTCTTTCAATATAGGGTTAAATCCTATGATAAATTATATATTTTTATATTTATATATATTTGTTTGTTATGTGTTAATTAAAGAGTAATCAATATAGATCTATTTTAACCTCGGATTTATTAAGTGTCAAGAGGGATCAAATCTCTCATGTGTTATATTTTTTTATCATTCAAGATGGATCTATGCTACTTATAGTCTCACTCAACTCCATAGAACTCCAAACTCACAAATTATGAAGATATGGATATTTAATAATACAATTTTGATCATTATTATGCTTAAACCTTCTAGAGATAAATGGTGTGTAACATTTTGCATAATAATGACTAACTATGAAACCTATACACTCTACTTTTCATCATTGTTAAGATATTTGTGATTTCATTGTAACAATATTTCTATGTAAATATCATATGTCTATAGTATATCAATCAAATTTATGATTTGAGGCTCATCTTATGTAGCAAGACTAGGGGTTATTTTTCAATGGTGATAATGAAGGATGGAAATAATATGAGCAACTACTTTGACTGAGAGAGATAAATAAAATGCAAAAGAATGTCACACTAATATATATATATATATATATATATATATATAT
>JZKD02S0010019.1:459100-477483 GCA_000966675.3 Picea glauca
TATATATATATATATATATATATATATATATATATATATATATATATGTGTGTGTGTGTGTGTGTGTGTGTGTGTGTGTGTGTGTGTGTGTGTGTGTGTGTGTGTGTGTGTGTGTATGTATGTATGTATGTATGTATGTATTAAAGTTGAAGAACTACACAATCCTTCAAAGGATAAGGAATAAGCATTTGACTTAAAGTAAAGACACCCTTTTAAAAATTGAAGGTAGATTATTTAACAAAATTGTTTTTGCATCTTCATCTTTTACCTTAACACTAATTTGTGTTAACTATCTTATACCTTATAAGAGATTTCAAATTATTTATCTGAGTAAACATAGGTGTCTCATTATACATTTTAAGTCCAAATAGAACATTATGTAACTGTGAGTCCTATAATGAGCTTAGATTTTTCATCTCTACTTTACCACTCAACCAAGACTCCTATAATGGGCTTAGCTTTGTCATCTCTACTTTCCCACTCAACCAATTATTTGTTTCTATCTTCCTTTATTTTGCTTGGGATTTTCAGAAAATCCTCCTCGTCAGTTTCCTCGTTTCATTTGTTTGATGGGTTTGTATCATTTTGGGGGAATTCCCTGAAAAGGTGGCCATGAACATGGAACTTTTTGCATCTGAATGGGATATTCTTGTACTCAAGGGGTTGAGTCCAATCATTGTATTCGTATGAAACTGTAATTGACTCTAGTAGGGTGCCTGCTACATTCATGTATACACAAATTCTACCATAAGAGATGTACTTGGCCAATTTGGTGACTTCCGATACTTTGATGAAGGATCCTAGTGTGTTCCTGATTCCCTCCAAGGTTTTGGGATCTTAGAACTCTCATGCTAGTGAATACAATCTCGTCCAAACTAGTGATGCGATGAAATCCTCTTTCTCTGATGCAAATCTCTCTGTCTAGTATCTCATGTTTAGGATGACCTTGTAGAATAAATATAGAACCTCTTCAAAGACTTTGTCCTTCTCACTCGTTTCTGAGAATATGACGTTAAAAAAACATTTAGATCCCATCTATAGGTGAATTTGATGCTTCAACTTCTAGTGGTACTTTATCCATATATGCAAGATCTTTTTTGAGGGCTAGATTAACATGAAATTCTCTATAATCACATGGTCCTTCATCCATTGGATGTAGTTCCCGATGCTCACCAATGTGACCTCGTATCTGGGGTTTTTTATTGATTTCTCCAGGCAAGAAGATGTTTTCTCTCTCGATCCTTTTTTTACCCTTTGTTGTCCTAATCTTGTGGATCTGTATGTCCTTTTCTTGCACCCCCATTTCTACATCTCCCCCAATGACTCCAGGATACCCGTTACGACATCTTTAAAGGATTTATTTATTTTAGTTGAATTCTTTCCTCGGTTTCCAGGACTGGCATGTGTTTTGACATCCCTTCTGTGAACTTGTCACCGTAGATATATACCCTATGAACGCCCCCCTAATAAAGAGTCTTGTACCCTTACCATGCGTAGAAACCTCATCACTCAGCCTGCACCTTCCACATCCATCACTCCTCCTTGTCTTTCATTATAGGGTTCAATCCTATGATTAATTTTATATTTATATATATTTGTTTGTTATGTGTTAATTAAAGAGTAATCAAAACCTAAGATTTATTAAGTGTCAAGAGGGATCAAATCCCTCATGTGTTATATTTTTTGATCATTCAAGATGGATCTATGCTACTTATAGTCTCACTCAACTCCATAGAACTCAAAACTCACAAATTATGCAGATATGGATATTTAATAATACCATTTTGATCATTATTATGCTTAAACCTTCTAGAGATATACGGTGTGTAAAATTTTACATAATAATGACTAACTATGAAAACCTATACACTCTACTTTTCATCATTGTTAAGATATTTATGATTTCATTGTAACAATATTTCTATGAAAATATATTATATCTATAGTATATCAATCAAATTTATGATTTAAGGCCCATCTTATGTAGCAAAACTAGGGGTTATTAGATTTTCAATGGTGATAATGAAGGATGGAAATGATATGAGCAACTACTTTGACTGAGAGAGATAAATAAAAGTAAAGACACCCTTGTTAAAAATTGAAGATAGATTATTTAACAAAATAAGCATAAGATTATTTAGCAGCTTATGAAGTCACGATATCTGCATGCGGAGACTAAAGAGCGATGAACATGTATGATAGCAGATTCATTGATATGAATGCACATAGTAGATATCAACAGATTTGTGGGGATGCGAATAGGTTCATCCCACAGGTCCATGGTGGAAACAATATGAATATGAGGTCAGGTATGCCTGTGGTTTCATCTATCCGCGCTTCTCCTGCCAGCGATGAATCTGGATCACCATCCAAGCTATAATACCAAAAAGAGAAAACAGAGTATGGAGCAAAATTGAATACAAGATACACATGAATCACACTAATCAACCTAAGATACACATGAATCACACAATTACAACCTTTATAACTCTAATATAAAGACTTCTTATTTTTTTATTAAATCTAATTATATCTCAACAATCTCCACTGACGTAAGGAAGAAATAACCAACACCAAAGTTGAAGCCGGTACAGTTCAAAATAGGATGAAATAAGTAACATTGAAGCTAAAGCAGTTAACAAATCCCAACAAAAGGGTGAAATAACAAACACTTTGCAGTCTCCAACATAACAAAACCAAACTTTATGGATCTTAAGGTGCTTGAGCAATGGAAATGCTTTAACCTTCCCGCCCAAATGGAAGAGCGTCTACTAGCTTAATTATTTTGATCCAAACAAAAGATAAAAATTAACATAGGAAATTTACAAGCCTTCTTTTAGAGATTTTCATAGAGCTGATTAATGGAGATGCATCCCCAGACACTGCAGTAGGTCTGTATAATGGTCATGATCAGAAGAAAAATCACAGCAAGCAGAGCTATACATTGAATTGATATAACATACAAAGGTGGGTGCAGGCTAATGATGGTCTCTCTTGACGCATTAGTGACAATGCAAAGATGGAATAAAACAAATTGTTAATTGGAGGGATTATTCAAGCTACTTTTACAATGAATTTGAATATGATCTAAAAAAATGAAATGTAGGAAATTGAAAATGATTTCCGAATATGTATTTTTTTATTCATAGACTTTGTGAATAACTATGTGCAATTTGTGTTTTTCTAATAGTGGTATATATTTTTTAAGAAAAATATTGTTAGACGGTTGGCTTAAGTTGATGGACAGTTGGTACAGACTGTTGGTTGTCATTGATGCCAACCCTTGGAGAGTGATATTGTAGATTGATGTGAACCCTTGGAGAAGTCTAGTAACGAATTCTGGTAGCACAAAGGCATGGGTAAGGGACCTGAGACTGTTTGAGGTATAAATGCATGAAGATCAGTGAATTTACATGTAAGACTATTCTAGATGGATAGTACATGTCATGCCATTTCCGGTGATACTTGGAACGTCACGTAACTTTTCATGGTTAGAGAGTTATGGCCATATGAAATTGGATAACCCTTATAAATTATCTAGAATCCCCTTGAAGGTCAAATACGTCAATTATTTTAGAAGCTCCTAGAAGAAGTGCACTAGTCAAATTGATGGTAACTAGGAGTTAATCATGAGTATAGTTGTTGCATTAAGAAAATAATTAAAAATAAATTAGTTGCAACAATAAGTTGTGAGTTTGGTAATTATGGTAAAAATCGCGGTAGAAAAACCACGATAGAAAAACCGCAGCAGCAAAACTGTGGTAGCAAAACGCTACAAGAAGAAAATTTTATGGTTTTCATATGTGTAGTGTGGAATATATGAATCTGGTTGAGGGTTTTCCTTGTAAATCTATTGGATGCCCTCTTGGAAGTTTAGGGCTTGTTGTAGAGTTGATTTGAGGTAGATCTAGTGAAGTTTAGTATTGGTTCATGTTTAAGGGATTTTGGTTGAGGTATGTTGTTGAAGCTATTGGTACAGATAGAGGTTATATAACAACGAGGTTGTGGCACATGGTTGATGTGAGGATTTATGGTATTAGATTTATGGAGGGTGTGGTGCATTGCTAGAGGTATCTTGTTGGTTATCTTGGTGTATGTTATTGGTATATGGTAGAGGTATATGATTGGGTACATGGATGAGATACATACTTGAATTACATGGTGATGTTGATACATCTTGTTGAGGAATAGTTTGGTTTGTTGTTGATACATGATTGGTACATGTCGTTGGTTATATTTGTATAGTGTTAATGTACATGGTTGATGTGCATTATTGGCACATGTTTTGAGTGATATTATTGTGATTTTGGGTATGAGATCTATGCTATCGGAACAAGTGCTTGTGTTGCATATCAGTCATGAGGTATTTCAACTTTCCTTTAAATCACTTGAATATATGGTCAATCTCCCATACAGATTCTCCTAGTTTCTGTCTAATTTCTATCATCTCGTTCATGTACTGATCCTCCGAACTTAGCTTATGAAACTCAGTTATCAATAGTTTCTTGATGTCCGTAATTGTTCTAGTTGTCCCTCATGGATTGTTTGTAGCTAAACTCATATACCAATCCAGTGAGCGATCCCTTAGTGTAATCTCTAGTTGTGCAAGTTTAGTATCTTCGTCTGTGATATGTTTTTCTTCCCAAATCTTTTCACAAATAAAAAAATGTTTTTTTAGGTCCTCCGATGCTTCTCCTTTGAATTCTGGTAACCTGATGGTTGGATCATGTCCCGCCATCCTGAATGTTGAAATACTACCTCTGCACAGTGTAGATACTTGACTAGTTCTTCCTGAACTTGCTCCTCCATTTGTTGTAACTTGTGTATATGTACTTCGTGTGTTCTTTCTTCTCCCAAAATTATGTTGTCTAAAGGGTGGTGTTCTATTTTTTGTATTAGTCACACATGGGTTTATAGTTTCCACACTGACATTAATATGGATAGGATTGGTGCCTTCTCTTCCTACTCTTGGACCTCTCGTCTTCCTCTCATATGTTGCGCGTGGGATTTCCCTAATAAACTCCACAGCTCGGAGATACTATACCTCTTCTTCATCGCTCGTTAAGCCTTCCCTCATGGCTACGACTCTCTTCTTTGTATTAACCTGGTAGGGTAATCCACTACGCATCTTTCTAGTTGTTGACATGATCTGCTTGATCTGGTCGTCATCCATCATGATTTGGTCCAAGGCTTCCTCCTTATTTCCTTTATCCATTTTCTCTTCCATTTCTCCTCTTTTTGTCAGTGCTTCCCCCCTTCCCCCATGCACACATGGAAGTTTAGCTTTCTGACTCCATTGTCATTACACCTTTGTTGTATAGCAGTATCTTAATAGAAGTATATAGTGATTTAATATACGTTCCTCGAAGCCCACATAAATTTTTTTATTCCATTGCACTGTACGAATTTGCTATATCGACTGAAAATTCTATTATAAATCCTGCTACAATACTGTCGAGCCAAAAATCCACTTCATAGTTGAATTTGTTGTTCACCTACTATAACTTCTCAATCGAAACTGAGGTCCATTCTAACTTTCGGATCCATATTGTTTCATGGTTATCCTTCAACCTCAATATACACTCTCGTAATAAGTGTAGAAAATCACAGAAAAAGACTTCATGTAGATCAATGAACACATATTTCTCAAGATATTTGTGCAGAGTTACTCTAGGCTTTCTTTTATCTTTCTGTGCAAACTTCGGCTCCATTATCTTCAACCATATTTCGATCTCTTATTTTGTGGGATTCCAAGGTCTCAACATGCCCTTCTAGCGCCGCATTCTTTTCACCTTATTATCGTTTGATTTAGCATTCTCTTAACCCGACTTCCGCAGATCTTACAAATTTTCAATAGATCCCATCTACTCAATCCTATACTATTCCAACTGACGGCAACAAAACCATTTGTTGGTTATAATTTATACTTATGATTTTATATCTTAGTCGTGATTGACCCATGGTTCATGTCTACAGGGGTTCCAACAAAGCCTCTAAAACTATCGGCCCTCTTGGTAAACTAGAAGGCAACACAATGCACAGAGTGTACCGCGCAGTCTCACCTGAGATAGTGTTAATGGGTGACTACAATACTCAAGTGTTTGCAGTCCATGATTGAGTGGAGATTTGAGAAGTGTGCACTGCGATATCCATTTAACTTATTAAAGTAATAAATTTTCATTCACGATTATGCGTGGAATATAATCAAATCATACATTCAACATGTTAATATCTACTTAGAAACAATAATGAAACACATGCATTTAATTAGATAACAAAGGTTTTATCATGGTTCACCCCCTCCTGGGCTACGTCCACAAAGATCTGTCTATTAAGCTCTTTTATTATAGCAGTTCCAAAACTACAACGCCACGTTCTTTACAACTCCTCTCAGCCGTGTCGGGATCTAACATGAGGCAGACTAGATCACACTAGGCTCCTCATCCTGTGATCCAACCCTCAAGATCTACCCTCCTTACTCCTCTCTAGCTCAGCAACTTACAAAAATAAGTTATTTAGCAAAATATTACAACTAGCTATCAAAACAGGACTCCTCCTCAAGACCCTCTATATATGCATCTCGCTCTCTGGTCTCTCCCCCTTAGACCTAGGTATCTATATTTATATATTTTCGGCCCACCATCCATTACAATGTATTGCAAAAACCCTAACACTAACTTCGTTAGGTCTTCCATGCATGCGTGCATGCTGCTCTTCCTTCCAACTATCGCTTTCCTCGTGCATGCCTTCCTTCCCAAAATAGCCTTTCTTTCCGTGTTGGCCTGCTTCCAACAATCAACTATGATCTCATGGCGCAACTTGAAGCAAACTAGTATGGCACTTAGTACAGGTGAGGCAGTGTATAAAGCAGTGTGTTCAGTTAGCAGAAAAATAATGTGCCTTCAGAAGCTGCTTGCAGGATTGTTCGATCTCACGTTAGAGGTAAATTATATTCAATGCAACAAACATAGTTTTTTAAAGTTTTCAAAGAACTTGGTGTTTCATGCCAAGTCCTGGCATATCAATATCATGTATCATTATATCAAAGATAGGGTGAAAAAGGGAGTAGTGAAGCTCTAGTATTACGTTGTAGATGAGAATATAGAAGACGTGTTGACCAAGCCTTTGTCAAGGGTGAAGTTTTTGTATTTCAACAATAAGCTTGGTGTAATGTACCTATAATTACCATAAAAAAAAAAATTCTTTATGGTCCTAGATTTTCAATTAAAGATAAGCTTAACTCAAATCTTGTTGCAAGGAGATTAGACACTTCTTTCTCCCACATTAGTTCTTACCAAGGCTATTTTACAAGTGAAATTATATAACTTTACCTTTTCCTCGTAATTCTTGACTCCTTCAAATCCTATAAGTGTTTCTTTCTATTTTATCCACATAGGCTATACTCCTGCCCTTAGCAGACTATACATATAAATATACCAGTGTGTTTATGCAACCATATATATATATATATATATATATATATATATATGGCTAATGTCAAGATATCATTTATATACCAATGTGTGTTTATGCAACAACTTATATACATATATATAACTATTGACAAATACATTACGCCACCAAATATTTATACAATAATTCTATATGAATAAACATAACTATCACTAAACCTATTGCACTATAAAACGTTAAGCAATAACCTATATATATAAGTCCATTGTCAAAAGAAATGTTCCAGCAAGGTCTACCGTGAGATGAGTCTTATGAATGACCCTTCCATAAAATTCTGGAGTGGCCAATACGTTTTCTTTGGTAAGGTGGCAGAGAACTTAATGCACTCTTTGTTATCAACGGTGTCTCAGTACGTGTGAATATCAGGCATGAACGTGGTAGGTAAGAACCAATTCTCACCTCACCCCTTTAGGGATAATCGTCATTTCACTCGAAATAACATTTGGAAGGAGACTTCGCTTTCCTTAACATAATTTCTCTGAGTACCATGAGTCCAACCAAACTAGCACGAGTAAATTGAACTATTTTCTAACTCCATTTTCCGTGGATTGAGACGGGATCAACTTTGGGATACGGACGAGGAGGTGTAAGGATCCTTCTGCCAGAGAATTTAAAATATTTTGATAGAAGCCCCTCGAGATTATCACAAGTTTAAAGTTTCCTTTAGAAATCTCACCACCTTTCCCTAGTGGCAGTATTGAACTTACAGACTGCCATTAAGCATCCTCAGACTAGTAGATGGATGCTAGGGCTACCATTTTCATTAGTCTTCTTTTGACGTAAGCTTTGTTTATTACCCTGCGATTCAGGTTGAGTTACCATACCATCTCTGTAACTACTCAATTCCTAAGTTGTGGACTCATTCTAGAGCCAAACATTTTTGGGCGGGCCTCTACCATTGGGACTCCGCACAAATAAGGTAAGGTTATCTGGTTTGTTTCTTTAGAAGTCTTCTGTATTAAAAGAATCTGTTCTAGTTACTGAGTCGTTCGACGTGAGGTTTTTTTTGATAGTCTACTTATTGGATAATGGAAAAGGTTATACATTCATGAAGTTTTGATTTACCTTACAGTCCTTGTACTCTTTGTTGTCTTAGCATATACACCACCCCTCATTAGGCTTTACTAAAAGATCTCTCGTTTATTCGCCGGAGGGTAGAGTCTCACGAAAGAGTCCTTTTGTGAAATGTTCAAAGAATTGTGTAATTCATCTTTTTTGTGTTGTGGTCTCGACTGGTTGTCAGTGTTTGAACTAAATACCTCTATGCTCTCGGCGTGCTAAGATAGCTTACAACACCAGCCAGAAGCCCCTTGAAATTTCTCAGATGTATTTATCATATTTTGCCATCCTTATGAATTGAAACCGGTGGTGAGTGTTTTCTATATCAAACTTGAATTAATAATATATCCCCTGTAAATTGATACTAGCTCAATAGTCAACTAGCTTCTGTCCCGCATGGGAAAATATTCTTATGTTGTTTTATGCATAACATGTTTTTGTCGTTTGAAAGGAAGACTAAACTTGACAGTTAGATGTATTCTGGTCTAAAAGGAGAACTTAAGCTCTTTTACGCTTAATATAGTATACGTCGTCCATATATAAAGCGACTTAGTATAGTTGCTTACTATATTTCATTATTCAAGAATATTGTATAAATATTTCCTTGCATTAATTTAAATTGTTTCTTTTGAATTGATACGGATCACTAATGATGGGCCCTGTTTGATGCGAGGGTACCCATCAGTGAGTTGTTGTCCATCCATCCTCGACCCTGAGTGTCTGTCCAGCCAGAAAGTAACAAAGGAAGGTATTTGTGTGAGACGAAAATTTGAAACTTAATATCTAGGTATGATGTCTGAATAAACAATTATCACTCTGTTCATGTTTTCTCAAGTTTTCCTTGAATGAATTTTTTTAATCTTCGGATGGTGATTATTCCAGGTTCCGCCTATGTGGAAATTTCGGATATCCATCCACGTGCTCGGCAAAAAAGGTATTCAAGTTCCCTTCTGTCACCCTTCCGGAGTTCGAACATCAGTGTGGAAATTTTTCATGTAGTCATTTCGTGTCATTCCCTCCGTCTCCTATCGGACCTGGAAGGGAAAAAATTTCTCAACTGTAACTTAGAGTTTGGTCTGGATATTAGTATGATTCTTACAACACTTTATGTACAAGAATACCCTGTTCGTTCGAAGTAATGGAATGGTTGTTTAAACGGTCCTCCTTATGGTTTCGGGTCTCACCCTACTCTGGAAATTAATTACCAGGGAATTACTATTTAAAAAAAACTTTGTTACACATCCTGAATGCTAGGTTTCTAAGAAAGTATATTGATGCATATCAGATCTGTAATATTATATCGGTTTCTCCCTTTCAACATGCCTTGTTGTCATTGCCGATACGTTTCAATCTGAACTTGTAATAGTTAGATTAGACACAACACTGAGTAAATATAATGATATGAGTTATCAAGATAATTGGTAAAATGAGATTTCGATTATGTGTTTTATTTCCATATCGCTTATTTACACACACACACACACACACACACATGTAGATTTATAATCTTCCATACCTGTGCATCTATCGTTGTCTAGACAGTCTAAGGGGATTCTTTTCTTAATGACTGGTAGGATTTTAAGATTCGAGTTATATGTATATTCATGCTTCCATACATTGTCTAGCGTTTAAAATGGTGGTTATTCTTTTAGTTAGGTCTTCCAATTTGTACAAAAAGGAACAGTACACTTAGATGTTATATCAGCATGTGACTTATGACGTTTATGCAACTCTCCCTCCTTATTCTTATGGAAATATTCTACTTCTGTAGTAACTATGACTAATGAGCGTAGCTTATTCAATATGATTTGGTACTGTAACGAAAATTAAAGAGGAGCTCAGTCTCTCCGATTCAATATTTCTCTGTACGAAAAGTAGCTTTATTACTAGTTGGTATAATTTGTTTCATATGTATATATATATACTATGACATCCGGTCTCTATGTAGGAGTGTTTTCTATTACAGCTATACCATTTCGCCTAGGTAATTATATCTATGTAGGGTAACAACTATATATATATATATATATATATATATATATATATATCACACTCTGTATGAAATATATAAGTATATATATATGTATGTCTGTAGAGTCCATACTGTCTTGTACCTTTCCCTTTATACGAGAAAGGAAAACTCAGCTATTAAAATTGAACTCTCTGAAATTATAATTACAGAGATACACATAAATTTATTGCATATTCAGACTTGTTAACATACAATGATACATGGATAATACCACCTAGAAAACCCAATTACAAAAGAGGCAACTCCCGAACTAGGTTATCTTTTATAAACTCCACATACGAACAGATTTCATTCATGAAAATAATTCACTTAAACACAAACAAATGCATATATCAGATATCCATTTATATAACATTCGTCCAGAATTAATCTAGAAGTTTCCTTTGATCCGATGTTAAGTTCAAGAACATTCAACCAGATTTCATCCATAACAATAACCTTAACCAGAGTTTACAGATGTAGCCTATTAGATATCCATTTATATAACATTCATCCAAAGGAGAGGTAGAATAACATATCTGAACCAAATTCACGGGAAGAAAAAGGGAACAACCATGTTCCTCCCAACCGTAGAACAGGGCAGCCAAATCACTTTTCCCATTCACCCCCTAGCCTGACCATGAGTCCATAAGGGTTAACTTGGAACTCCTCCTTAGCATTGTCGTTCCACTTTAGAAAACGTCGTCTTGCCTCACACTCACTAGGGAGTGTTCATAACAGCAAGCAGTCAGAAATGTTTCTCCTTAGCATACTCCTCCTTGACTCACACTTCAAAAAATGATGTTCATAAAAGTAAGAGGTACTTCCTTTCCCAACATACTTGGCAGCGTCCTGCCTCCTCACATGTACTATTTAAAACAATATTTTTTCCTAGGTCTTTTTCCCTCCTTGGGAATTTTCACAACTTTCTAAATCCTTGATTTTCAGGGGCTGCCAATGGCCAAATCCCTGATTTTCCACTTGTAACAATCAACCCAAAGGTAGTTCCAACAAGTTCCCCACCCATGGAGTCATAGTCTGCTGATTTTAACATGGCTATTCCATTTTTTCTCCTGCAATCAATATAAAATATTATGTTTTTTACAAGTGCCATAGTCAACTAGTTAGTTGGTTCAAATTAGATCTCTTCCCAACAATGATAATAATTAATTACCATTATCAAATTCGAAATTTGGAATTTCCATAAATCGCAAAAAATTTCCAATTTCGAATTTACTAAAAACGTAATAATTTTCCAACAAATTTAAATTACAAAAATACTTTATTTTGGGGGATGTTACATCCTTTCCCCCTTCAATAAAACATTGTCCTCAGTGTTTGTTCTATTCTTGGAATAGGATTGGATGAGATTTCCACAAATCTCCCTCCAACTCCCAAGTGGTCTCCTCAGGACTAAAGTGCTTCCATTGCACCTTTACCTAAGTGACGACTCTATTTCGAAGTGTTGTTTCTCTTTGGTACAGAATACGCAGGGGTTCCACCTGGAACTCGCCTTCGGGTTCCACTTGCACCCAGTTCCAATCAATCATATGAGTAGGGTCATGAACATACTTTTTCAACAATGAAAGATGAAATACATTATAAATTCTTAAATTAGCTAGAAGTGCAAGTTGGTATGCTATAGGTCCAATTCAAACTAGTATCTCGAAGGGCCCACAAAATATGGGTGCCATCTTGGCACAGTTTCCTAACTTCAATGAACTTTTTTGGGCTTTGACCTTCAAATAAAAATGGTCTCCCACTTGAAATTCCAAGTGTCTTCTTTTCTGATCTGCATAGCTCTTCTGTCTGTCCTGGGCTTCTTTCAAGTTCTGTTGTACCTTCCTTACCATATTCTCCATTTCTTGGAGCATATCTGGTCTAACCATGAGTCTATCAGCTGGGTTATCCCAACTAATTGGATTCGTACACTTTCTGTCGTACAGTACTTTGAAAGGGCTTAACATAGCCAAAGTTTGGTACCCATTGTTATATGCAAATTCTACCAAGTGCAGGTAGTCTTCCCACTTGTTCGGTTTGGTTCTTACGTACATGCAGATCATATCCTCTACGATTTGGTTTGTCCTTTCAGTTTGTCCATCCATTTGTGGATATAACGCATTCTGAAATTCAAATTGGTATTTAGCCCTGCAAACAATTCCTTCCAAAAAGCGGATGTGAATTTTATGTCTCTATCTGAAATCACCATTTTAGGAATACCATGCAGTCTAAAAATTTCTTTCATGAATATTTTAGCAATGTTTATAGCTTTAAAAGTAGACTTTACAAGAAGAAAGTGTGCAGACTTACTGATTTTATCGATTACAACCATGATAGAATCATTCTACTTTTTATTTTTAGGAAAACCTGTTATAAATTCCAATGATATCGTCTCCCATTTCCATTCTGGTACTGGTAATGGCTGCAATAGGCCGGCTAGATGCTAGTGCTCGACCTTAACCTGCTGACAATATTGGAACCTAGTCAAGTATTCTGCGGTTTCACCCTTCATATTAGGCCAGTAAAATAGTTTTGTAGGTGATGGAATTGTTTTCTGGTATCCTGGATGGCCAGAATATGGTTTCTTATGCACTTTGTCCAAGATTATTAATTTTAACTTTGCTAAATCTGGTATGTAAAGTCCGTTTTTAAATCGTAATAGTCCCTTCTTGTTGATACTTAGATCTGGTTTATCTGATTTTGTGGTACTGTTTTGTAATTCTTCCATTATCTTAGTGTAATTTTCGTCGTTAATTTAACATGTTGTCCTTATTCTTTGTTCCATATCACTTTCTACCCTACTGATATTTATCTCAAATAACCCATGGACTCTTCTGCTTAAAGCATTTGCTGCCTTATTTTCCTTACCCTTGAGATGTCTGACCTCGAAGTCGAATTCGCTCAACAAGGCTAGCCATCTTGCTTGTCTTGCATTAAGATATGGTTGGCTAAATAGATATTTCACCCCGCTATTATCCGTCAATAGTAAACATTTTCCTCCCATTATGTAGTGTCGCCACATTTTTACTGCATGTATTACTGCTGCCAATTCTAAGTCATGAGTGACATAATTTCGCTCATGCTCTTTTAATTTCTGGGACTCATAACAAATAATGTGTCCTTCCTGAGTTAGGACACCACCTAGTCCTTCTTTACTTGCATCAACACATATGGTGAAGTTCTTATCTAGGTCTACTACCTTCAATATGGGTGAAGTTGTCAATAATTCCTTCAGCTTGTTAAAACTGTCTTGACATTTCTTTAACCAGTTAAACTTGGTCCCTTTCTTTTGTAACGACGTGATAGGGTAGGATATCTTGGAAAACCCTTCTATAAATCTGCAATAATATCCGGTGATTCCCATGAATGACTAGATATCTACTACATCCTTAGGTATCGGCCATTCCATAATGGCTTTTTTCTTCTCCGGGTCTACAACAATGCCTTCTGCTGAGATTACATGTCCTAGATATTGTATTTACATGTCCTAGATATTGTATTAAATTTGGCGTATAGTTTGTGTTTCCTCAACTTTTGCAGAACTATTCTTATGTGTTGATCATGTTCTTCCTTCATTTTAGAATAGACCAGAATATCGTCGATAATTACTACTACGAATGTGTCTAAGTATTGACTGAAAATATTGTTTATCACGCACATAAACATGGCTAGTGCGTTAGTGAGTCCAAAAGGTATGACTACGAATTCGTAGTGTCCATATCTTGTTTGAAAAGTTGTTTTGCTTATGTCCTCATCCTTTATCCTAACTTGGTGATAACCAGATTGTAAGTCCAACTTTGAAAAGACCTTGGCCCCACCTACTTGATTGAACAGATCATTTATCCTTGGTAAGGGGTATTTTTTCTTAATAGTCATTTTGTTAAGTTGTCTACAATCGATACATAGTCTTAGAGTACCGTCTTTCTTTTTCACAAAGAGGAATGGTGGTCAGCTTGCCGGCCATTTATGACTGCATTTATCCGATGCAGGCTTCCACCCACGTCACCCACCGTCAAGGCTTCCTGCAAATTATGAACAATAGTTCTATTTTCTGAAATTAAATGTGGACATTTCCTCCTTATATGAGGTTCTCCACAATACCAGCACTTTAATGGCTTGCGGGAGCAATTCCCAAACTTCTTCATTTCCAGATTTTTCGGTTTACCACTGCTTTGCGTATTCAGATGATTGGAGTGAAAATCCTTTCTCAGAAAGCCTTTTGCTGGATTCTAATAAGGAGATGGCTGGTATCCTTTCTACTGTTGGATCATTTGATCTTGTTTCTTATCCTTCCAGGCTTTGGGAAACTCTAACCATTGTTTATTCCAATCATAGCACATTTGTTCTTTCCTGAATACTTCACTCAAGGATTTGGGGTTGTCAAATTCAATTATATCCCTGTAGGACTATGGTAAACAGCTTAAGAATCGTTGGATTTTTACCTTATCCTCCCGTATGTATGGTACGAACCTTAGTAGCTCCAGAAATTTATTTATAAGTTCCTCCATCATCATCTGTCCAAGTCGTAACTTGTAAAATTCTTTCGGTTTCCTTTCATAATAGCTTTCAGAAAGGTATTGTTTCTTGAAATACTTCTTAAAGTCATACCATTCCAACTGTTTCTCCTTTAGGCCCTTGGCCAATTTCAAGTCTTGCCACCAAATGTTGGACTTCCCTTTCAGATTGTAGATGGCCATTCTGACCTTCATATTGCTGGAATAGTTGTAGATTTGGAAGTATTTTTTGATGTCCAACAACCATGCCTCAACTTCTTCTCCTTTCCTAGATTCTCCATCAAAGGTAGCTGGTTCAATCTTTTTAAATTCTCCTTCAAGGTGGTCTATTTGTTCTTCTTTTTTTTGTCTGTTTTAGTTTTGTCCTCAGTTGAAGGTGTTCCTTCAGACAAACTGTCTCATTTTTTGATTTATGGCCCAGAGTTCTTGGATGCCCTTTTGTTGACCTCTTCGTCATGGTTATCGTCCTTTGGTCTTTTCTTGGTCACTATACTGCGCAACAGGACCTCATTTATCTCTTGTTGTTCCTGCTGTGCTTTCTTCAATTTCTCATTGTCTGCTTTGAAAACCTAGTTCAACAATAAGATTCCTCATTGTTTCCAGTACTTCCGTAGGAGAGCTTCCGTCACTATTCTGTCTTGGATCTCCATGAGGTCCCTGTTCTGGATTTCCTTCCATTCTAATTTCTGCATCATCCTGAGCTGGCATAATTCACACAATACATAAATGTTTTCTATTTGTAACAAAAAGGTTTGTTATTTTTGCATAGATCAAAATATGTTCTAAGAAACTAATGTGGCTCTGTTCAGGTCCAGTGTTGTAACCTTTTTCTCTGATACCATATGTAATGTACCTATAATTACCATAAAAAAAAATTCTTTGTGGTCCTAGATTTTCAATTAAAGATAAGCTTAACTCAAATCTTGTTGCAAGGAAACTAGACAATTCTTTCTCCCGCATTAGTTCTTACCAAGGCTATTTTACAAGTGCAATTATATGACTTTACCTTTTCCTCGTAATTCTTGACTTCTTCAAATCCTATAAGTGTTTCTTTCTATTTTATCCACATAGGCTATACTCCTGCCCCTAGCAGACTATACATATAAATATACCAGTCTATTTATGAAACCAATATATATGGCTAATGTCAAGATATCATTGCGCCGCAAAATATTTATGCAACAACTTATATACATATATATAACTATTTCCAAATACATTATGCCACCAAATATTTATGCAACAATTCTATATGAATAAACATAACTATTACTAAACCTATTGCGCCATAAAACATTAAGCAATAACCTATATCTATAAGTCCATTGTCAAAAGTACTGCGCTAGCAAGGCCTACTGTGAGATGAGTCTTATGAATGACCCTTTCATAAAATTCTGGAGTGGCCAATACGTTTTCTTTGGTAAGGTGGCAGAGAACTTAATGCACTCTTTGTTATCAATGATGTCTCAATACATGTGAATATCAGGGGTGAAGATGGTAGGTAAGAACCAGTTCTCACCTCACCTCTTTAGGAATAATCATCATTTCACTTGAAATAACTTTTGGAAGGAGACTTTTCTTTCCTTAACAGAATTTCTCCGAGTACCACGAGTCCAACCAAACTAGCACAAGTAAATTGAACTATATTCTAACTCCATTTTCCATGGATTGCGACGAGATCAACTTTGGGATATGGTCGAGGAGGTGGAAGGATCCTTCTATCAGAGCATTTAAAATATTTTGATAGCAACCCCTCAGGATTATAACAAGTTTAAAGTGTCCTTTAGAAATCTCGCCACCTTGCCCTTGCGACAGTACTGAACTTATAGAATGCAATTAAGGATCCTCAGACTAGTAGATAGACACTAGGGATACTGTTTTCGTTAATCTTCTTTTGACGTCGGCTCTGTGTGTTCCCCTACGATTCAGGTCGAGTTACCAGAATATCTTTGTAACTTCTCAATGCCTAAGTTGTGGAAACGTTCTGGAGCCAAACGTTTTTGGGTGGGCCTCTACCATTGGGACTTTGCACAAATAAGGTAAGGTTATCTGGTTTGTTTCTTTAGAAGTCTTTTGTATTAAAAGAAATCGTTCTGGTTACTGAGTTGTTCGACGTGAGGTTTTTTTTTATAGTCTACTTATTGGATAAGGGAAAAGGTTATACATTCTTGAAATTTTGATTTCCCTTAGAGTCCCTGTACTCTTTGTTGTCTTATCATATACACCACCCCTCATTATGTTTTAGTAAAAGATCTCTCGTTTATTCACTGGAGGGTAGAGTCTCACGAAAGAGTCCTTTTGTGAAATGTTCAAAGCATTGTGTAATTCATCTTGTCTGTGTTGTGATCTCGGCCAATTGTCAGTGTTTCAACTAAAGACCTCTGCGCTCTCAGCGTGCTAAGATAGCTTACAACACCAACCAAAAGCCCCTTAAAATTTCTCATATGTATTTATCATATTTCGCTATCCTTACGAATTGAAACTGGTGGCGAGGGTTTTCTATATCAAACTTGAATTAATAACATATCCCCTGTAAATTGATACTAGCTCAATAGTCAAGTAGCTTCCGTCCCGCCTAGGAAAATATGCTTATGTCGTTTTATGCTCATCATGTTTGTGTCGTTTGAAAGGAATACTAAACTCGACAGTTAGATGTATTCTGGTCTAAAAGGAGAACTTGATCTCTTTTAAACTTAATATAGTATATGCCGTCCATATATAAAGGGACTTAGTATAGTTGCTTACTATATTTCATTATTCAAGAATACTGTATAAAGATTTCCTTGCATTAATTTAAATTGTTTCTTTTGAATTGATACACATCACTTATGATGGGCCCTGTTTGATGCGAGGGTACCCATCAGTGAGTTGTTGTCCATCCATCCTCGACCCTGAGTGTCTGTCCAGCCGGAAAGGAACAAAGGAATGAATCTATGTGAGCCAAAAATTCGAGAGTTAAGTAATATCTGGGTATGATGTCTGAATAAACAATTATCACTATGTTCATGTTTTCTCAAGTTTTCCTTGAATGAATTTTTCTAATCTTTGGATGGTGATTATTCCAGGTTTCGTCTATGCTGAGATTTCGGATATCCATCTGCTTGCTCGGTGCAAAAGGTATTCGAGTTCCCTTCTGTAACCCTTCCGGAGGTTGAACAGTCAGTGTGGAAATTTTGCATCTAGTCATTTCGTGTCGATTCCTCCGTCTCCTATCGGACCTGGAAGGGAAAAATTTTCCCAAATGTAACTTAGAGTTTGGTCCGGATATTAGTATGATTCTTACAACACTTTATGTACAAGATTACCCTGTTCTTTTGAAGTAATGG
>JZKD02S0010019.1:478976-490766 GCA_000966675.3 Picea glauca
ACGAGAAAGGAAAACTCAGCTATTAAAATTGAACTCTCTGAAATTTTAATTACAGAGATACACATAAATTTATTGTATATTCAGACTTGTTAAAATACAATGATACATGGATAATACCACCTATAAAGCCCAATTACAGAAGAGGCAACTCCCGAACTAGGTTATCTGTTATAAACTCCACATACAAACAAATTTCATTCACGAAAATAATTCACTTAAACACAAACAAATGCATATATCAGATATCGATTTATATAACATTCTTGCAGAATTAATCTAGGAGTTTCCTTTGATCCGATGTTAAGTTCAGCAACAGTCAACCATATTTCATCCATAATAATAACCCTAGCCAGAGTTTACAGATGTAGCCTTTTAGATATGAATTTATATAACATTCATCCAAAGGAGAGGTAGAATAACATATCTGAACCAAATTCGCGGGAAGACAAAGGGAACAACGACGTTCCTCCCAACCGTAGAACAGGGTAGCCAAATCACTTGTCCTGTTCACCCCCTAGCCTAACCATGAGTCCATGAGGGTTAACTCATAACTCCTTCTCAGCATCGTCATTCCACTACAAAAAAATTCTTCTTGCCTCACACTCAATAGGGAGTGTTTATAACAGCAAGCAGTCAGAAATGTTTCTCCTTTGCATACTCCTCCTTGCCTCACACTTTAGAAAACGGTGTTCATAATAGTAAGAGGTACATCCTTTCCCAACATACTTGGCAGTGTCCTGCTTCCTCACATATGCTATTGAAAACAATATTTTTGCCTAGGTATTTTTCCCTCCTAGGGAATTTTCGCAGCTTTCTAAATTCTTGATTTTCAAGGGCTGCCAATGGCCAAATCCCTGATTTGCCACTTGTAACAATCAGCCTAGAGGTAGTTCCAACATGCTCCCCACCCATGGAGTCATAATCAGCTGATTTTAACATGGTTGTTCCATTTTCCCTCCTGCAATCAATATAAAATATTTTGTTTTTATAGAAGTGTCATAGTCAATTAGTTACTTGGGTCAAATAAGATCTCTGCCCAACAGTCATAATAATTAATTACCATTATCAAATTCAAAATTTGGAATTGCCGCAAATGTCAAAAATTTTCCAATTTCGAATTTACTAAAAACAAAATAATTTTCCAACAAATTTAAATTTCAAAAATACTTTATTTTTTGGGATGTTACATGCTTTCCCCCTTCAATAAAACACTGTCCTCAGTTTTCGTTCCTTTCTTGGAACAGGATTGGATGAGACTTCCACAAATTTCCCTCCAACTTCCAAGTGGCCTCCTCGGGACTAAAGTGCTTCCATTACACCTTTACCTGAGCGACGGCTCTGTTATGAAGTGTTATTTCTCTCTGGTCCAGAATATGCAGGGGTTCCACTTGGAACTCTCCTTCGGGTTCCACCTGCACCAAGTTCCAATCAATCATATGAGTAGGGTCATGAACATACCTTTTCAACAATGAAATATGAAATACATTATGAATTCTTAAATTTGCTGGAAGTGCAAGTTGGTATGCTAGAGGTCCAACTCAAGCTAGTATCTCGAAGGGTCCACAAAACCTGGGTGCCATCTTGGAATAGTTTCCTAACTTCAACAATTTTTTTTTTGCTTTGACCTTCAAATAAACATGGTCTCCCACTTGAAATTCCAAGTGTCTTGTTTTCTGATCTGCATAGCTCTTCTGTCTGTCCTGGGCTTCTTTCAAGTTATGTTGTACCTTCCTTACCATGTTCTCCATTTCTTAGAGCATCTTTGGTCCAACCATGAGTCTATCAACCAGGTTATCCCAACTAATTGGAATCGTACACTTTCTGTTGTACAGTACTTCGAAAGGGATTAACTTAGCCGAAGTTTGGTACCCATTGTTATATGCAAATTCTACCAAGTGCAGGTAGTCTTCGCATTTGTTTAGTTTGGTTCTTACGTACATGCAGAGCATATCCTCTATGATTTGGTTTTTCCTTTCGGTTTGTCCATTCGTTTGTGGATGATAACTCGTATTGAAATTCAAATTAGTATTTATCCCTGCAAACTATTCCTTCCAAAAAGCGGATGTGAATTTTACGTCTCTATCTGAAATCACCATTTTAGGAATACCATGCAGTCTAAAAATTACTTTCATGAATATTTTAGCAATAGTCCCTTTTTGTCGATACTTAGATCTAGTTTATCTGAGTTTGCGGTACTGTTTTGTAATTTTGACATTATCTTAGTGTAATTTCTGTCGTTAATACCTGCCGTCCTTATTCTTTGTTCCAGATCACTTTCTACCTTGCTGATATTTATCTCAAATAACCCATGGACTCTTCTTCTTAAAGTGTTTGCTACCTTATTTTCCTTACCCTTGATACGTCTAACCTTGAAGTCGAATTCACTCAAGAAGGCTAGCCATCTTTCTTGTCTTGCATTAAGATCTGGTTGGCTAAACAAATATTTCACCCTGCTATTATCTGTCAATAGTAAAAATTTTCTTCCCATTATGTAATGTCACCACATTTTTAAGGCGTGTATTACCGCTACCAATTATAAGCCATGAGTGACATAATTTCACTCATGTTCTTTTAATTTCCAAGATTCATAACAAATAACGTGTCCTTCCTGAGTTAGAACACCACCTGGTCCTTCTTTACTTGCATCAACACATACGATGAAGTCCTTATCTAGGCCTTCTACCTTCAATATGGGTATAGTTGTCAATAATTCCTTCAGCTTGTTAAAACTGTCTTAACATTTCTCTGACCAGTTAAACTTGGTCCCTTTCTTTTGTAATGACGTGATAGGGTAGGATATCTTGGAAAACCCTTCTATAAATCTGCGATAATATCTGGTGATTCCCATGAATGACTGGATATCTGCTACATCCTTAGGTATCAACCATTCCATAATGGCTTTTATCTTCTCAAGGTCTACAACAATGCCTTTTGCTGAAATTACATGTCCTAGATATTGTATTTCCTTTTGATAAAAGTCACACTTGTCAAATTTGGCGTACAATTTGTGTTTCCTCAACATTTGGAGAACTATTCTTAAGTGTTCATCATGTTCTTCCTTCTTTTTAGAATAGACCAGAATATCGTCGATAAATACTACGATGAACTTGTCTAAGTACTAACTGAAAATACTATTCATCAGGCACATAAACGTGGTTGGTGCATTAGTGAGTCCGAAAGGTATGACTACGAATTCGTAGTTTCCATATCTTGTTCGAAAATTTGTTTTGTTTATGTCCTCATCATTTATCCTAGCTTGGTGATAACCAGATTGTAAGTCCAACATTGAAAAGACCTTGGCCCCACCTACTTGATCGAATAGATCATTTATCCTTGGTAAGGGGTATTTGTTCTTAATAGTCATTTTGTTTAGTTGTCTATAATCGATACATAGTCTTAGAGTATCGTCTTTCTTTTTCACAAAGAGGACTGGTGGTCAACTTGCCGGCCATTTATGGCTGCATTTATCCGATGCAGGCTTCCACCCACGTCACCCACCATCGAGGCTTCCTGCAAATTATGAATAACAGTTCTGTTTGCTGAAATTAAACATGGACAGTTCCTCCTTAGATGAGGTTCTCCACATTCCCAAAACTTTAATGGCTTGCAGGAGCTATTCCCAAACTTCTTCATTTCCAGATTTTTTGGTTTAGCATTGCTTTGCTTATTCAAATGATTGGAGTGAAAATCCTTTCTCGAAAAGCTTTTTGCTGCATTCTGATAAGGAGTTGGTTGGTATCCTTTCTTCCACTAGTTCATTCGATCTTGTTTCTTATCCTTCCAAGCTTTGGGAAACTCTAACCATTGTTTATACTGGTCATTGCACATTCGTTCTTTCCTGAATACTTCACTCAAGGATTTGGGGTTGTCAAATTCAATTATGTCCCTATAGGACTGTGGTAAACAACTTAAGAATCGCTGGATTTTTACCTTATCCTCCCAGATGTACGGTACGAACCTTAGTAGTTCCAAAAATTTATTTATAAGGTCCTCCGTCGTCATCTGTCCAAGTCATAACTCGTAAAATTCTTTCTTTTTCCTTTCATAATAGCTTTCAGAAAGGTATTGTTTCTTGAAATACTTCTTAAAGTCAGACCATTCCAACTATTTCTCCTTTAGGCCCTTGGCGAATTTCAATTCTTGCCACCAAATGCTGGCCTTCCCTTTCAGATTGTAGATGGCCATTCTGACCTTCATATAGTTGGAATAGTTGTAGATCTGGAAGTATTTTTTGATGTCCAACAACCATGCCTGAACTTCTTCTCCTTTCCTAGATACTCCATCAAAGGTAGTTGGTTTAATATTTTTAAATTCTTCTTCAAGGTGGTCTATTTGTTTTTCTTTTTTTTGCCTGTTTTAGTTTTGTCCTTAGTTGAAGGTGTTCCTTCAGAAGAACTGTCTCATTTTTCTGTTTCCAGCCTAGAGTTCTTGGAGGCCCTTTTGCTGACCTCTTCGTCAAGGTTATCGTCCTTTGGGCTTTTCTTGGTCACTATACTGCGCAACAGGACCTCATTTATCTCTTGATGTTCCTGCTGTGCTTTCTTCAATTTCTCATTGTCTGCTTTGAAAACCTATAGTTCAACAATAAGATTCCTCATTGTTTCCAGTACTTCCATAGGAGAGATTCCATCACTATTCTATCTTGGATCTCCATGAGGTCCCTGTTCTAGATTTCCTTCCATTTTGATTTATGGATCATCTTGAGCTGCCATAATTCAGACAAAACTGAAATGTTTTTTGTTTGTAACAAAAAGGTTTATTAGTTTTGCATAGATCCAAATATGTGCTAAGAAACTAATGTGGCCCTGTTCAGGTCCAGTGTTGTAACCTTTTGCACTAATACCATATGTAATGTACCTATAATTACCATAAAAAAAAGTTATTTGTGGTCCTAGATTTTCAATTAAAGATAAGCTTAACTCAAATCTCGCTGCAAGGACATTAGACACTTCTTTCTCCCACATTAGTTCTTACCAAGGCTATTTTACAAGTGAAATTATATGACTTTACCTTTTCCTTGTAATTGTTGACTCCTTCAAATCCTATAAGTGTTTCTTTCTATTTTATCCACATAGGCTATACTCCTGCCCTTAGCAGACTATACATATAAATATACCAGTATGTTTATGCAACCATATATATATATATAGATAGATAGATAGATAGATAGATAGATAGATAGATAGATATGGCTAATGTCAATATATCATTGGGCCACAAAATATTTACACAACAACTTATATACATATATATAACTATTTCCAAATACATTACGCCACCAAATATTTATGTAGCAATTCTATATGAATAAACATAACTATTACTAAACCTATTGTGCCATAAAATGTTAAGCAATAACCTATATCTATAAGTCCATTGTCAAAAGTACTGCACCAGCAAGGCCTACCATGAGATAAGTCTTATGACTGAGCCTTCCATAAAATTCTTGAGTGGCCAATACGTTTTCTTTGGTAAGGTGGCAGAGAACTTGATGCACTCTTTGTTATCAATGGTGTCTCAGTACGTGTGAATACTATGCGTAAATATGGTAGGTAAGAACCAGTTCTCACCTCACCCCTTTAGAGATAATCGTCATTTCACTCAAAATAAATTTTGGAAGGAGACTTCGCTTTCCTTAACAAAATTTCTCCAAGTACCACGAGTCCAACCAAACTAGAACGAGGAAATTGGACTATCTGCTAATTCCATTTTTGGTGGATTGAGATGGGATCAACTTTGGGATATGATCGAGGAGGTGTAAGGATCCTTCTGCCAGAGAATTTAAAATATTTTGATAGCAACCCCTCATGATTATCACAAGTTTAAAGTGTCTGTATGAAATCTCACCACCTTGCCCTAGTGGTAGTACTGAACTTATAGACTGCCATTAAGTGTCCTCGGACTAGTAGATGGACGCTAGGGCTACCGTTTTTCGTTAATCTTTATTTGACATCTACTTTATGTGTTCCCCTATGATTAAGGTTGAGTTACCAAACCATCTCTGTAACTCCTCAATGCCTAAGTTGTGGAATTGTTCTGGATCTAAACGTTTTTGGGTGGGCCTCTACCATTGGGACTCCACACAAATAAGGTAAGGTTATCTAGTTTGTTGCTTTAGAAGTCTTCTGTATTAAAAGAAACCATTCTGGTTACTGAGCCGTTCGATGTGAGGTTTTTTTTTATAGTCTACTTATTGGATAATGGAAAAGCTTATACATTCATGAAGTTTTGATTTACCTTACAATCCCTGTACTCTTTGTTGTCTTATCATATACACCACCCCTCATTAGGCTTTAGTAAAAGATCTCTCGTTTATTCACCAGAGGGTAGAGTCTCATGAAAGAGTCTTTTTGTGAAATATTCAAAGCATTGTGTAATTCATCTTGCTTGTGTTGTGGTCTCGACCGGTTGTCAGTGTTTGAACTAAAGACCTCTGCGCTTTCGGCGTGCTAAGATAGCTTACAGCACCAGCCAGAAGCCCCTTAAAATTTCTCAGATGTATTTATCATATTTCACTATCCTTACGAATTGAAACCGATGGCGAGGGTTTTCTATATCAAAATTGAATTAATAATATATCCCCTATAAATTGATACTAGCTCAATAGTCAAGTAGCTTCTGTCCCGCATTGGAAAATATGCTTAGGTCGTTTTATGCTCAGCATGTTTGTGTCGTTTGAAAGGAAGACTAAACTCGACAGTTATATGTATTCTGGTCTAAGAGGAGAACTTAAGCTCTTTTACGCTTAATATAGTATACATCGTCCATATATAAAGGGACTTAGTATAGTTGCTTACTATATTTCATTATTCAAGAATACTGTATAAATATTTCCTTGCATTAATTTAAATCATTTCTTTTGAATTGATACACATCACTAATGATGGGCCCTGTTTGATGCGAGGGTACCCATCAATGAGTTGTTGTCCATCCATCCTCGTCCCTGAGCGTCTGTCCAACCAGAGAGTAACAAAGGAAGGAATCCGTGTGAGCCAAAAATTCGAAAGTTAAGTAATATCTGGGCATGATTTCTGAATAAACAATTATCACTCTGTTCATGTTTTCTCAAGTTTTCCTTGAATGAATTTTTCTAATCTTCGGATGGTGATTATTCCAGGTTTCATCTATACGGAGATTTCAGATATCCATCCGTATGCTCGGCACAAAAGGTATTTGAGTTCCCTTATGTACCCCTTCCGGAGGTCGAACAGTCAATGTGGCAATTTTGCATCTAGTCATTTCGTGTCGTTTCCTCCATCTCCTATCGGACCTGGAAGGGGAATTTTTTCCCAACTGTAACTTAGAGTTTGGTCCGGATATTAGTATGATTCTTACAACACTTTATGTACAGGATTACCCTGTTCTTTTGAAGTAATGGAATGTTTGTTTAAACAGTCCTCCTTATCGTTTCGGGTCTCACCCTACTCTGGAAGTTAATTACCAGGGAAATACTATTTAAAAAAAAACTCTGTTACACAGCCTGAATGTTGAGTTTCAAAGAAAGAATATCGATGCATATCAGATCTGTAATATTATATTTTTTTACTCCTTTTCAACATGCCGTGTTTTCATTGCCGATATGTTTCAATCTAAACTAGTAATAGTTAGATTAGACACAACACTGAGTAAATATAATGATATGAGTTATCAAGATAATTCATAAAATGAGATTTTGATTCTGTGTTTTATTTTCAGATCGTTTATTTACACACACACACACACACACACACACACACACACACACACACACACACACACACATATATATATATATATATGCAGATTTATAATCATCCATACCTGTGCATCTATCGTTGTCTAGAGACTGTAAGGGGATTCTTTTCTTAATGATTGGTAGGATTTTAAGATTCGAGTTATATGTATATTCATCCTTCCATAGATTGTCTAGCATTTAAAACAGTGGTTATTCTTTTAGTTTGGTCTTCCACTTTGTACAAAAAGGAACAATACACTTAGATGTTATATCAACATGTGACTTATGACGTTTATGCAACTCTCCCTCCTTATTCTTATGGAAGGATTCTACTTCTGTAGTAACTATAACTAATTAGCGTAGCTTATTCAATTTGATTTGGTACTGTAACGAAAATTAAAGAGGAGCTCAGTCTCTCCGATTCAATATTTCTCTGTACGAAAAGTAGCTTTATTGCCAGTTGGTATAATTTGTTTCATATGTATATATATATATATATACTATGACATCCGGTCTCTATGTAGGAGCATTTTCTATTACAAGTATACCATTTCGTCGAGGCAATTATATCTATGTAAGGTAACAACTGCATATATATATATATATATATATATATATATATATATATATCACACTCTATATGAAATATATATGTATATATATATATGTATGTTTGTAGAGTCCATATTGTCTTGTACCTTTCCCTTTATACGAGAAAGGAAAACTCAGCTATTAAAATTGAACTCTCTGGAATTTTAATTACAGAGATACACATAAATTTATTGTATATTCAGACTTGTTAAAATACAATGATACATGGATAATACCACCTAGAAAGCCCAATTACAGAAGGGGAAACTCCTGAACTAGGTTAACTGTTATAAACTCCACATACGAACATATTTCTTTCACGAAAATAATTCACTTAAACACAAACAAATGCATAGATCAGATATCCATTTATATAACATTCGTCCAGAATTAATATAGAAGTTTCCTTTGATCCGATGTTAAGTTTAGCAACATTCAACCAAATTTCATCCATAACAATAACCCTAACTAGAGTTTACGGATGTAGCCTATTAGATATCCATTTATATAACATTCATCCAAAGGAGAGGTAGAATAACATATCTGAACCAAATTCGCGGGAAGACAAAGGGAACAACCATGTTCCTCCCAACCGTAGAACAGGGTAGTCAAATCACTTGTCCTGTTCACCCCCTAGCCTGACCATGAGTCCATGAGGGTTAACTCGGAACTCGTCCTCAGCATCGTCGTTCTATTTCAAAAAACTTCTTCTTGCCTCACACTCAGTAGGGAGTGTTCATAACAGCAAGGAGTCAGAAATATTTCTCCTTAGCATACTCCTGCTTGCCTCACACTTCAGAAAACAATGTTCATAACAGTAAGAGGTACTTCCTTTCCCAGCATACTTGGCAGCGTTCTACCTCCTCACATATGCTATTTAAAAAAATATTTTTGCCTAGGTCTTTTTCCCTCCTTGGGAATTTTCGCAGCTTTCTAAATCCCTGATTTTCGGGGGCTACCAATGGCCAAATCCCTGATTTTCCACTTGTAACAATCAGCCCAGAGGTAGTTCTAACATGTTCCCCACCCATGGAGTTATAGTCACTTGATTTTAACATGGTTGTTCCATTTGTCCTCCTGCAATCAATATAAAATATTTTTTTTTTATACAAGTGTCATAGGCAATTAGTTAGTTGGGTCAAATCAGATCTCTGCCCAACAGTCATAATAATTAATTACCATTATCAAATTCGAAATTCGGAATTTCCATAAATGGCAAAAATTTTCTAATTTCGAATTTACTAAAAACGGAATAATTTTCCAACAAATTTCAATTTCAAAATACTTTATTTTTTGAGATGTTACACTTGGCATGGTCCAGAATGGCATCCCTAGTAAGAGGGAGTGATGAGTCACATATGCGATTCTTGGGGCAATATCTTGCAGAGTGTGGTAGTAGTGGGTGGTCATTTACAGGCAATGCCTATGGTTGGGTGAAAATGATGTGACATATTCTATGGTTAATAGAGCATGCCAAAATTTTAACACTTCCTCTTCTAACTTAGATTCCAAGACCTAGGTATCTTTCATCCCTGCTTCCCCTGCTGCAAGCTTCTCTTTCCCTAGATTTGAGGAGAAATTTATTCTTTTTGGTATTTCCTCCCCTTTTGTGGCTGCATTCTTTGTGTCTTCCATCTCATCCTTTGATTTATTACGATCTCTTGGTTCATTAGGCTCCCTGTATTTTGGTTGGGAGGGGAAATAATTATCCGGAAAGTTCACCACTTGCCTAAATCTACAAAGAGGGCCCTATTTCCTCTATTTTATGTTGGTGAGGCTTTCTTCCTCTTTTCCTTTCCTCTCCTACAGTCTTTCAGAAGTTTGAGGGGGTTAGTTTTGATGTCCGAGTTGACAATGGTGGATGATGGGAACCTTGGGAGGTTCGCACCCCTTTTCCTTTCAACAGTTCCCTTTGCAGCTTACGTAGTTGGTGTATCAGAATGTTATTTACTATTTTTTCTCCATTTTTTTCTCTTAGAGATATCATATCCACCTTTACTTCCTCCAGGTACATGTCCTGTGCCATTTTGACTTCTGCTTCCACCTTCGACTCACATTCTAAGTCTTGGGTATCTTTCATCCCCGCTTCCCCTTTTGTACCTTTTGTAAGCTGCTCTTTCTCCATATCCGAGGAGGTATTTCTTCTTTTTGGTATTTCCTCCCCTTTTGTAGTTGTATTATTTGTTTCTTCCTTCTCATCCTTTGATTTATCACCCTCTCTCGGTTCACTAGTCTCCTCCTCCAAGGCTTGGAATCTAGTACCATTGTTCTATTCTGGGTTCGTCCCTAGTTGTTTAGTTACCATTGTGCAACCAGATTCCTGAAGAACCCCTGAGTTTGGAGAGAGGATACAGTCATCCGCGGTAGGGACAGTGTGTGGGAGTTTTTGTCGAAGCGGATATTAGCTGGCAGCGTGGAGAAGGATTTGAACTTAATCCCCGCCCTTGCCAACTTCTTCGCGGTGTATGATTTGATCGGAAGCTTTCCCTCGGTTTGATGTTTGAAGCAAAAGAAAATACCACACATCTTTTCAACCACGCAATCGAGAAAGCTGGAGATTTTTTGAAGCAGAGTCGACCCTCCTGATGCGGAGTCACCTCGTGGTTTCCGTATTTCGAGGAATGGCAAAACGAATGCGTGAATGCAACCCAGCAAATGCGGCTTACTGTGTAATGCACCAATATCAATACTTTGATCATGGGAAAAATCGAATGGAGACAACTCCGTATACGCATTACACAGCAATGCTATAATGCTAGCTTCCCAATTCGGAAACTGCGGTAATTCAAATTCCTTTAAAATTTTATACAGGACAGACAGCGGTATCTGATTCTCGAGCTTGAGAATGTCGCACTTTATACGGACACTGAGATCATCACCGTTATCAGTGGAGAATAAGAAGAAACATAGAAGAAACAACGAATCCAGCAACATCAGGACGGCGAAGTTCTCAGAGTAATCGTTCTCGGGGATTCGAAAGTTATAGAAGCACTCAAGCTGCGCCTGCATGCCAATGATCGTTTTCACCATCTCGCCCCAGCTCTCGCCAGCGTCCGGCCCGATTTTATTTGGCCAGCGTTCGGACACGAACTGGACTTTGTACACTTCCTTTGTCGATGTCTTCCTCCTCAGCATATCGTTGTGAAGACCTTCCAGACGTGCATCTTGCAGTTTGGAATTATGATAATGGTAAGGCCCGAGTGAGATAAACTGAGGAATGTACAAAGCCTCTTTTTTGGCATTCAATAGAACCTTCGGCACCCTCAAAAGCGGCTCATTTTTGTTAAATATATTGTACCCTCAACAGTATAACCGTACACTGCCAGCTGTACTGGACAGTTGTACTTTCTATTTCTGTCTTGCTTTGAGTATATATAAGCTCAGCTATTTCCTATTGTTAGGGACTTCTGAATCTCTTCAGTTCTGTTCTGTACTTCTTCATACATTTGAATATACTATTCTTTTCTCTCTGCATTTCTCTTTCC
>JZKD02S0010019.1:512338-540604 GCA_000966675.3 Picea glauca
TATGGTTGGGTGAAAATGATGTGACATTTTCTATGGTTAATAGAGCATGCCAAAATTTTAACACTTCCTCCTCTAACTTAGATTCCAAGACCTAGGTATCTTTCATCCCTGCTTCTCCTGCTGCAAGCTTCTCTTTCCCTAGATCTGAGGAGGAATTTCTTCTTTTTGGTATTTCCTCCCCTTTTGTGGCCACATTCTTTTTGTCTTCCATCTCATGCTTTGATTTATTACCATCTCTTGGTTCACTAGGCTCCCTGTATTTTGGTTGGGAGGGTAAATAATTATCGGGAAAGTTCACCACTTGGCCTAAATCTACAAAGAGGGTCCCTATTTCCTCTATTTTATGTTTGTGAGGCTTTCTTCCTCTTTTCGTTTCCTCTCCTAGAGTCTTTTTCAAAAGTTTGAGGGGGTTAGTTTTGATGCCCGAGTTAACAGTGGTGGATGATGGGGAACCTTGGGAGGTTCCCACCCCTTTTCCTTTCAAAAGTTGCTTTTGCAACTTATGTAGTTGTTGGATCAGAATGTTATTTACTATTGTTTCTCCATTTTTTACTCTTAGAGATATCATATCCACCTTTACTTCCTCCAGGTACATGTCCTGTGCCATTTTGACTTCTACTTGCACCTTCGACTCACATTCAAAGTCTTGGGTATCTTTCATCTCCGCTTCCCCTTTTGTAAGCTTCTCTTTCCCCATATCCGAGGAGGTATTTCTTCTTTTTGGTATTTCCTCCCCTTTTGTAGTTGTATTATTTGTTTCTTCCTTCTCATCCTTTGATTTATCACCCTCTCTCAGTTCACTAGTCTCCTCCTCCAAGGCTTGGAATCTATTACCATTGTTCTATTCTGGGTTCGTCCCTAGTTGTTTAGTTTCCTTTCTATCTTCCTTTATTTTGCTTGGAATTTTCAGGAAACCCTCCTCGTCAGATTCCTCATTTCATTTGTTTGATGGGTTTGTATCATTTTGGGGGAATTCCCTAAAAAAATGGCCGTGAACATGGAACATTTTTTATCTGAATGGGATATGAGTGTAGTCCAGGGGTTGAGTCCAATCATTGTATTGGTATGAAACTGTAATTGACTCTAGTAGGGCGCCTGCTACAGTCATGTATACACAAATTTTAGCATAAGAGATGTACTTGGACGATTTGGTGACTTTCAATACTCTGATGAAGGATCCCAGTGTGTTCCCGATTCCCTACAAGGTTTTGGGATCTTAGAACTCTCATGGTAGTGAATACATTCTGATCCACACTAGTGCTGCGGTGAAATCCTCTTTCTCCGATGCAAATCTCTCTGTCTAGTATCTCATGTTTAAGATGACCTTATTAAATAAATACAAAACCTATTTAAAGACTTTGTCCCTGTCACTCATTTCCGAGAATATGATGGTAAAAAAACCTCTAGATCCTAGCTATAGGTGAATTTGACCCTTCACCTTCTAGTGGTACTTTAAACAGATCTACAAGATCTTTTTTAAGGGCTATATTAACATGAATTTCTCTATAAGAACATGGTCCTTCATCCATTGGATGTAGTTTCCTATGCTTGTCTATGTGACCTCATATCTGGGAATTTTTCTTGATTTCTACAGACAATTGTTCTGTAGATGTTTTCTCTCTCAGTCCTTTTCTTACCCTTTATTGTCCTGATCTTGTGGATGTGTCTGTCCTTTTCCTGCACCCCCATTTCTACATCTCCCCCCATGACTCCAGGATACCCTTTACAACATATTTAAAGGATTTATTTATTGTAATTGAAATGCTTTCCTCAGTTTCCAGTACTGGCGTGTGTTTTGACATCCCTTCTGTGAACTTGTCACCGCAAATATATACCCTATGAACGCCCCCTAACAAAGTGTCATGTACCCTTTCGAGGAATGGCAAAACGAATGCGTGAATACAACCCAGCAAATGCGGTTCACTGTGTAATGCACCAATATCAATACTTTGATCCCGGGAAAGATCGAACGGAGACAACTCCGTATACGCATTACACAACAATGTTGTAATGCTAGCTTCCCAATTCAAAAACTGCAGTAATTCAAATTCCTTTAAAATTTTACACAGGATAGACAACGGTATCTGATTCTCAAGATTGAGAATGTCACACTTTATATGGACACGGAGATCATCACTGTTATCAGTGGAGAATAAGAAGAAACATAGAAGAAACAACGAATCCACCAACATCAGGACGACAAAGTTCTCAGAGTAATTGTTCTCGGGGATTCGAAAGTCATAGAAGCACTCAATCTACGCCTGCATGCCAATGATCATTTTCACCATCTCGCCCCAGCTCTCGCCAGTGTCCGGCCCGATTTTATTCGGCCAGCGTTTGGACATGAACTGGACTTTGTACACTTCCTTTGTCGATATCTTCCTCCTCAGCATATCGTTGTGAAGACCTTTCAGACGTGCATCTTGCAGTTTGGAATTATGATAATGGTAAGGCCCGAGTGAGATATGTTGGAATATATAATTCCTACTTATCTAATATGATGTATTAAGAAGTAGAGTCAATCTCTATGTTAGTTATGTGATATTATTATTAGGAGTTTGTTAGAGAGTTGGATTTATGATATCCTAGATTCGTGTTTATGGTTGAGATATTTGCTCAACCTCTCATCCTATAATTGGAATAAGTTAGATCTGATAACTATTAGTGAGCTCTATATAATGAGCCACCAATGTATTGATATCAAGGAATCAAGTAATCTAATAGTGTTATGTAATGATGTCTCTCTCATTTGTTAATTTGGTATCAGAGTCCTAAGGCTGGGCCTGGTGTGAGTGCCTTTGAGGAGCCACAATTTGACTACCATCAATCGTGGAGTGAAGCTGCTGCAAGAATTTCCAGCGAAGAATCATAGCATCGTTTCCTTTGAAGTCCCGTCGGAGAACTGTGGCAGCTCGGATCGAGGTGACCGGATGGTGATCCGTGCCAGTTGTCTTGCTTTCGGAAACGTCACCGCCTATCATCTTCTAGAGACCGCCATTCCCCATTTCAGACAAAACCCATCATTCATCAATCACTCCCTACAGATTTGTCTCGGAGATTGTTGCTCGAAAATGCCAGACTACGAGTGAAGAGAGATTTGCATTATTGTCTGCATGATTTCCTGTTTTGAGATGTGAAGAGTGCGCACATCTGCACGCCGATAAAGGCAGTCTTTTTCCTATTAGAATACGACTAGTCTATACATTTGTTCATGTCCAAAGACCATCGGGCAGATTCAACGACTAGATCCACTGCTTGGAAGGATCGGTTTCTGAGTGTTCTCTGTTGATTTTCGACCGAGGTGGGTACAGGCGATTAGTTGCAGAGGGGGCAAGGAAGAGGCAAGAGGCCTGATTAAAAATGGAGGCATCTGCAAATAAGCGAAAGGTTGAAGAGAATGGTGTGGTCAATATAACCGTGGAAGATACATGGAAAATGTTGGAACCCTTCACCAGAGAGAAACTGTTGGATATTCTGCAGGAGGCAGCGACAAAGCATCTGGAGGTATTGGAGCAGGTGCGCTCCATCGCGAACAAGGATCCCGTGCAGAGAAAGCTCTTCATCCGTGGCCTTGGCTGGGATACAAATACAGAGTCCCTTAAGGCCCGCTTGGATCGCGCCTATGTAGAGGAGAGTTGCTCGCTCAGGATTGGTGTAGAGAGGCTACGCGACCTACGTGGAGAGCGATTGACTGTTTGGACTGGTGTGAGGTTCACTGTGAAGACCCAATCACTGCCAAGGAGCCAAGGATGGTTGTCTTTGGATCAAATCGTTGATCGGATCACTGTTGTGGCTAATGGCAATGGCAGTGGCAGTGCCAAGGGCGAGAAGCGCAATGTCCCCTGCAATTTGGGGTTTTGTTCATAGTCATTAAAGGGAATGCAAATCCCCACTAAGTTAAATTGGGGGTTAAATGCAAGGGGGCATGACAGAGGGGGATCCCTGGGTGCTCACATGGTAGCTTCCCCTCTCACCAAAACTCCTTTGCGTATTGATTTCCAAACTGATGTCTTCAAGAAAGAGAAGACCACACTTGCTAACTAAGACACAAAAGAGGTCGTTGCAAAGAGTTCCAACAACAAGAGTCCCCCTGTGGTGGAAGAAGAAGTGGAAGAGCCGGAGGTGGAGCGAGATCCGAACGTCCCATACAGCTTCGGCCCCAAGATCTTCGATTGGGACGACTAGCACCGTGAATGGCTTGCGGAAAATCCTGTAGGAGAGCTATGGTATCCATCTCATCCTAAGAGTAATGCTACATGGAAATTATCAGGGATTACTTGTAGGTTAAAGTTCATGCCTGCGTAGGTGGAACCAGTGTTCTTGATGATCAGCGTATTCTCATGAGTGGAGTTCATGTTGTTGTTGGAACTTCAGGGCATGTGTTTGACATGTTGCACAGAGATTAAGTCATTCTGAAGAAGAGGAATCGCTCCCAAAACTATTGACGTGGAGAATCCATGTGATCTGTCATCGTAGAGATGAAGGGGCACCGTGTGTAGATTTAGGTGCAGTCTTGGCGGACATGGATGTGGATGTTGGTAAAGTGTTGTCGAAGAGAATGTTCAAGAAGTTCTTCTATAGACTACATGGAGGTGTTATAGCAAAATGAAGTGAGGTGTACATGCTCATTCTGTCAGACTCACACATCCTCCAAATCAAGTCACAAAAGCGAGATTGAGTTGTGAGTGATATTTTTTGTTTGAAGTTGTGAGTATTTATTTTATTCAAGTTGTGTGAAGTGGTTATATGTGTGTCTTAGTCAAGAATGATGATGAGATGTAAATGGACATATGTAAGGGGCTTGTAATATTGGGCATATGATTGGTGAGAGTATTTTTTATATTGTTATAAAGCATTTTGAATGTTTTTTGTACCTGATTGAATGTTGTAGGGGGTGCATGATTGGTTGTACCCGACACCTCAGGTTATGGTCCAAGTTGTAAATCTTAGCCATAGTCAAGCTAAATTCCCCGGGTTTGTTGTAAGCCTTGATATAAACAAGCATAGATGTTGTAGCACAGAAGCACATGTGATCACAGGATGTGATACTCTCTCATAGACATAGAGGTTATTGTATCAAGTTGTGGAATTAACCACTAGGGTAGGTACAAGGGTGGCCAGTGTACTCGTATGCTAACTTGATGTTGAATCAAAGACTTTGGATCTTCGATTCAAGGTGGGAATGTGAGATGGAAGAATCTTAAAGTGTGAGACCAAGTTGTGAGTCTCAGAGTGTGAGGGACCAAGTTATGTTTAAGGGAGAGTTTAACATTGATGAGCTATGTAGCTGAAAACAATTCCTAGAGAACTATCGGTTACAGCGGCATATGACCCATGTATTCAGGTAGATGGATTGTGTTTTATATGGACATCAATAATTATATGTAGGTACAAGATGCAAGAGGAAGCAAATAAAGTTCAAGGATGAAGCCTGTAGTAAAGCAAGCTCAAGAGAAAGATTGAAGCTATGACAGTGATGAAGATATGACCACAAAGATATTTAGATAAGTAGTCATTAAGGGAGAGTGTTGGAATATATAATTCATACTTATCTAATATGATGTATTAAGAAGTAGAGTCAATCTCTACGTGAGTTATGTGATCTTATTATTAGGAGTTTGTTAGAGAGTTGGATTTATGAGATCCTAGATTCGTGTTTATGGTTGAGATATTTGCTCAACCTCTCATCCTATAATTGGAATAAGTTAGATCCGATAACTATCAGTGAGCTCTATATAATGAGCCACCAATGTATTGATATCAAGAAATCAAGTAATCTAATAGTGTTCTGTAATGATGTCTCTCTCATTTGTTAATTAACTGAGGAATGTATAAAGCCTCTTTTTTGCCATTCAATAGAACCTTCGGCATCCGCAAAAGCGGCTCATTTTGATCAAATGCTGCACTCAAGTCCATGGAAAAGGATTATTGCTTCGCCATGACAATTGCTAACTCAAGAGCTTGCAACGTTTTCGGATTGTTTAACCCGACTCACTCTGTGTCTTCTTATATACATTCCCGATTGTTGTGGTTATCTGCCTTCCAGATAAATAATAATGGGAAGGTAAATTACCGCCGATTTACTATCCATACTTTAGACATAAATCTACCTCTTCAGGAAGGTCGACATAAATCTAAATCATGTTATTATGTTTTATATTTCAAACATATTTAGCCTTTGCCATTAATGCAATTTCAAACATATTTAGCGTTTGCCAAGAAATTAGCTAAGATACTAAGACGTATTAATTGACAGCTTGCATGGGAACAATTCCGAAAAAGATGTGTGAAACCAATAAAAAAGCATGGTTAAATGTATACATGGTAACTATAAAGATTTCAATTTAGCATTAAATGAAACATGTGTTTCTTTACCAAAGAGAGCTTTCAAAGTTAAATGCAATGTCGTTCTAAAATTTAATGTAATGAGTGGTAGCTGTAAAGTGAAATTTCAAAGTTAAATGCAATGTCGTTCTAAAATTTAATGTAATGAGTGGTAGCTGTAAAGTGAAATGCATTCATGGTACGTGTAAAATTTAAATATATGTCTTATTCTAGGGTTAACCATCATTGTGTAATCAAAAAAATGTGATTTGCTTTTCCTAAGAAATCTACATTTAAGAGGACCCGTAGGAAAACAAGGTTTGTTGGGTCTTCTAGGTCTCGGGTTAGTAGGTAGATTTGGAGACTGTTAACTTACTCAGGTTGATAACATGCTCAAGAGAGTTTTAGTTAGGGCCCAAGGGCAACTATTTTCATCAGAGCCTCGAGGTTGTGGGGCTAGGAAGTTTAATGTCTGCCTTGGCAAGAGAGCTGCTACAAAGTTTTAGACATCATGTAATTTTTTTATCATTTAAAATGGATTTATGTTAGAGTGATAACTAGAGGAAATGTTTACACCTCTAGGGAATTTATCTCTCTCAATACATTCATACCTTAAACCTATAACAACATTGTAATTGACACCTCATATGTGTCATAATGTTCTATAAACAAAACATGGAATATAATGGTTTTAATCTTTATGTGAACATCCTTCACAACATTATAAGTTGTACTTCAAAATTATTTTGCACTAAATTTGTTCATTCAATTAGCCCAATGCTTTACACTATCTTGTACTTTAATATTATTTTGCATTAAATTTGTTCATTCAATAATCCCAATGGTTTTCACTATTTTAGTGTTGAATTAAGTGCATTGGAACAAAACATTTGACAGTGTCATTGCTCAAATCAATGCCAATTATTATTTTTCCATAGTAGAAGGACATTTTCAAGTTTTCCATCACCATAATCTAGTTAGGCAATCTTTGTTGAATTACAATTTTGGATTAATCAGATTATTTCTTTCGGTGTAGAAATGGGTTCAACACCCTTGAATACCAATATTGCAACTAGATTATGCAATGTTAACATTTGATATCTACAATTCCATTGATCCAAAGTTATTTTTGTTAGATATAAGGGCAAAAGTGTTGATATCCCCTCCCACTATTTTGAGCAATTGGAAAAGGGTCCACTCATCATGCATATCGACTACTCGTTTTACCCTACATGCTCATAATTTCAAAACACTGAATATGTCAACTAATCCCGATCACATATATTCATACCAATGACCAATATCTCATACGCATTATTTTTTAACAAATACATCGAATTGATATAACATACAAGGGTGGGTGAAATCTAATGACAGTCTCTCGTGACGCATTAGTGACAATGCAAAGATGGAAAAAAACAAATTGTTAATTGGAGGGATTATTCAAGCTACTTTTACAATGAATTTGAATATGATGTAAAAAGATGAAATGTAGGAAATTGAAAAAGATTTCCGAATATGTATTTTTTTATTCATAGACTTTGTGAATAACTATGTGCAATTTGTGTTTTTCTAATAGTGGTATATTATTTTTAAGAAAAATATTGTTAGATAGTTGGCTTAAGTTGATGGACTGTTGGTACAGACTGTTGGTTGTCATTGATGCCAACCCTTGGAGAGTGATACTGTAGATTGATGTCAACCCTTGGAGAAGTCTAGTAACGAATTCTAGTAGCACAAAGGCATGGGTAAGGGACCTGAGACTATTTGAAGTATAAATGTATGAAGATCAGTGAATTTACACGTAAGACTATTCTAGATGGATAGTATATGTCATGCCATTTTTGGTGATATGTGGAACGTCACGTAACTTTTCATGGATAGAGAGTTATGGCCATATGAAGTTGGATAACCCTCCTAAATTATCTAGAAGCCCCTAGAAGGTCAAATACATCAATTATTCTAGAAGCTCCTAGAAGAAGTGTAATAGTCAAGTTGATGGTAACTAGGAGTTAATCATGAGTATTGTTGTTGCATTAAGAAAATAATTAAAAATAAATTAGTTGTAACAATAAGTTGTGAGTTTGGTAATTATGGTAAAAATCACGGTAGAAAAAACCACGACAGAAAAACCACGGTAGCAGAATGCTACAAGAAGAAAATTTTATGGTTTTCATATGTGTGGTGTTGAATCTATGAATCTGGTTGATGGTTTTCCTTGTAAATTTGTTGGATGCCCTCTTGGAACTTTAGGGCTTGTTGTAGATTTGATCTGAGGTAGATCTAGTGAAGTTTAGTATTGGTTCATGTTTAAGGGATTTTAGTTGAGGTATGTTGCTAAAGCTATTGGTACAGATAGAGGTTATATAACAATGAGGTTGTGGCACATGGTTGATGTGAGGATTTATGGTATTAGATTTATGGAGGGTGTGGTGCATTTCTAGAGGTATCTTGTTGGTTACCTTGGTGTATGTTATTGGTATATGGTAGAGGTATATGATTGGGTACATGGATGAGATACATACTTGAAGTACATGGTGATGTTGATACATGTTGTTGAGGAATAGTTTGGTTTGTTGTTGATACATGATTGGTACATGTCGTTGGTTATCTTTGTATAGTGTTAATGTACATGGTTGATGTACATGATCGATGTGCATTATTAACACATGGTTTGAGTGATATTATTGTGATTTTGGGTATGAGATCTATGCTATCGGAACAGGTGCCTGTGTTGCATATCGGTCATGAAGTATTTCAACTTTCCTTTAAATCACTTGAATATTTGGTCAATCTCCCATACAGATTCTCCTGGTTTCTGTCTAATTTCTATCATCTCGTTCATGTACTAATCCTCTGAACTTGGCTTTTGAAACTCATTTATCAGCAGTTTCTTGATGTCCGTAATTGTTCTAGTTGTCCCTAGTGGATTGTTTGTAGCTAAACTCATATAACAATCCAGTGAGCGATCCCTTAGTGTAATCTCTAGTTGTGCAAGTTTAGTATCTTCGTCTGTGATATGTTTTTCTTCCCAAATATTTTCACAGATAAACAAATGTTTTTTTGGGTCCTCCGACGCTTCTCCTTTGAATTCTGGTAACCTGATGGTGGAATCGTGTCGCACCATCCTGAATGTTGAAATACTACCTCTGCATGGTGTAGATACGTGACTAGTGCTTCCTGAACTTGCTCCTCCAGTTGTTGTACCTTGTGTATATGTA
The DNA here is from genome assembly GCA_000966675.3 of Picea glauca. Taxonomy (NCBI): domain Eukaryota; kingdom Viridiplantae; phylum Streptophyta; class Pinopsida; order Pinales; family Pinaceae; genus Picea; species Picea glauca. Next base: position 521,884 of record JZKD02S0010019.1, read on the forward strand.
CTTCGTGTTGTCTTTCTTCTCCTGAAATTAGGTTGTCTAAAGGGTGGTGTTCTCTTTTTTGTATTAGTCGCACATGGATTTATGGATTCCACACTGACAATAATATGGATAGGATCGGTGCCTTCTCTTCCTACTCTTGGACCTCTTGTCTTCCTCTCATATGTTGCACGTAGGATTTCCCCAATAAACTCCACAACCCAGAGATCCTATACCTCTTCTTCATCGCTCGTTAAGCCTTCCCTCACGGCTATGACTCTCTTCTTTGTATTCACCTAGTAGGGTACTCCAGTGTGCATCTTTCCAGTTGTTTCCATGATATGCTTGATCTAGTCGTCGTCCATCATGATTTGGTCCAAGGGTTCCTTCTTCTTTCCTTTATCCATTTTCTCTTCCATGTAGTGTCCTTGCTAACAAAACCTAAAACTTAATACATTTAAACATAAAATTTATATCATAATTTATTTACGGTTTTATATTCAACAACTAACAAACTAACAGTTCATGGTTCAACAAATTCAAATGAGGAGCATGATATAAAACTCATATATAAAAAAAAGACATATACAACATAGTAAAATAGTGAACCATCATAATGATAATGAAATGCAATAATAATGAACATAAATACCTCTCAAGTGATGTTGTTTCCCACTCTGTCTGTCCAAGCTGCTCTGCCCAAACTCTACGCAAAACCAAATCTTTCCTCCCTGCCAGCTTGGAACAGAGCCTATCTGGCTCCCTAGCTCCAGGATTTCGTAAGGATTCCTGGCCCTCGAGCCCAAAACTCCCAGCAACCGATGCTCCCCTGTAATAGTCCAACAAATTCCTCAAGACAAAACCAGAAATACAGTTTTCCCAATCCCTCCCTTGGAAAAATGCTCCAATACAATCTCCTGATCTCCAGAAATTCTCCCTGCCCCCCCAAAATGAAAAGTCCCCCTCTCGAATGTCTTTGCCCCCTCATATCCTCCCGTCCATTCATCACCTCTCCATTCAATGCCAACCACCTTATCCCTCCATTCAATGCCAACCCTCCTTCAATATGTTAAGTTTTCCTTTAATAAAATAAAATTTATTAAACTTAAATTCGTTACCCAACATTTAATGAGTTAATTAATTAATTAATCAATTAATCAATATACATTACACAATAAATAAATAAATAAATAATATTATTAATAGATAATCATTAATTAACTAATACACATTAGGACAATTAATTAAACTTAATAAACCTTTAACAATTATTTAACTTTGACAATTAGTTATTTAACTAGGGTTGTTACATACACCCACCCTTCAGGAAACTTCATCTCGAAGTAAAAGTATTTTATGATACAAGGGAAAAGAAACATGGTTCACACATTCATAACAAATAACCGACATTATTAGTAAGTAAGCCAAGAAAACTCATACATACTAGTGTACATGTGCAAGAAATGCATGTGTAGCTAGTACATACATGTCTCGTGCATGTACTAATAACAATAACTATCATCTCTATAGTAATTTCCATATTCATCCAATCCATTCAACAAGACTATTCATTTTATAAAAGACAATAAACCAATCAAATGTTTGTGAAATCCTTTAATTACAATTTTCTAGCTCAACAATGTTATTTAGACAATTGTAGTTTAGTTCCATAATTATGAATACTCATATATACCCATTTTCCTTTTAGAAGGAAAAACTATAAATTCCACCATAAGAAAAATCTCCATACACTCTCAACTATTTCTACTCATCCTTCCTCCCTGACTTACTTCCATCTTCCATTCCTATCCTTCCTCTGCTGGACTATCTTGGAGCATCAACTATACCGACCTAACTCCAAATAGAACCTGTAAGCGGAAGTGTCAATATCTTGACCAAGCTTCCCCAACAGAAAACTGATAGTCATCATCACATGTCTAGGGGAGTGTGGGCTAACACCGTCCTCCCATGACTCCAGGTTTTAGAGGATACGCGGTGGGAAATGCCTCCACCCCTTCTAGCATGACTAGTGTCCACACCCTACAACGGAATATACAGTGGCACCGTGTTGCTGGGAGTTTTGTCATCATTTATTCAGTTTTGGGTAGTCTCACCACCTGAAATCCAACATTGGTCCAAATATCATAGCAATGCATCCAGACTAATATAATTTCACATACAAAGATTCATACCATATTGTTTCTCGGTCAGTGGTCACGAAATCCACTTTCATTATCATTAGCCCTTGGCTATTTCATATCCCAATGACCTGCAGATTAGTCTGTAACACAAACTCATACACATCTATGCATTATTATCATGTAATTGCATACAACTAAAATCTCAATTCGTTATACCCGTACCAGTCCTGTGTGCATCCGCATAACTTTTCTATCTATCATGTGCTTCCTTTAGTCTCTGCCTAATATGAATTACCTGTTCCTCCATATCTTGAATCAATTCTAGCCCAACTGTTACTCAGTCTTCTAATCTATCCCAACTCAACAACGTTCTGCATGGTCTTCCATACAGAGCTTTGTAGGGTGGCATTCCGATGGAGCTATGAAAATTGTTATTGTAGGCGAACTCTAACAAATGTAGGTTCTTCTTCCAATGGGTTTGATTATCCATGACATACATCCTAAGCATGTCTTCCATGACTTGATTTACTCTCTCTGTTTTCCCATCTGTTTTAGGATGATAAGTTGTTCTTAAGTTCAACTGAGTCCCCAACGTTAACTGCAAACTTGTCCAAAACCTAGAAGTGAATCTGGAGTCCCTATCTGAAATGATCTTCTTAGGTATCTCATGCAAATGGATGACTTCACTTACAAACACACATGCCACATTAGTGACATCATAAGTGTCTCTAACCAGAATAAAATGAGCACTCTTGGTTATCTTATCAACTATCACAAGAATGGCATTGTGTCTATGAGATGTGAGCGACAACCCCACAACAAAATCCATAGAGATGACTTCCCACTTGAACATAGGAACATCATGTGGTTGTAGGAGGCCTGTTGGGTGATGGTGGTCGGATTTCACTTGTTGACACTCTAGGCACTTGGCAACAAAATGGACTACATCGTGCTTCATGCCTACCCAGAAGAAGAGCTTCCTCATGTCTGCGTACATCTTCTTCACACCCGGATGCACACAATAAAGTGCTTTATGGGCTTTTTTCAATATGATGTTTCGAATATCCCCACTTTCGGGGACGTACATCCTTCCTCAATATCTTAATAGTTCGTCTTCTTCCAGACTATATTCTTCATACTTTGGATCTAATTGCCACCCACTCTGGAGGTTTGAAGTAACCTTTAAATACCAACTGTCTCCAAGGAGTTGCATCAACACACGTTCCCTCAAATTGACATTTAAGGGTACCAAGCAGAAGACACGTGGTCTCCTACTCAAGGCATCTGCGACCACATTCTCTTTTCCCTTGATATATGAAATACCAAAATCGTACTCACTCATGAACTCACTCCATTGCCTTTTCATGGAATTCAGATCCCTTTGAGTGAAGAGATGTTTTAAACTCTGATGGTCTATTTTGAGCTCAAAGTTTCACCCCACAAGATAATGCCTCCAAAGTTTCAGAGCTAGAATTACAACTGCTAACTCTAAACCATGAGTAGCGTAAAGTTCCTCATGTTTCTTAAACTTCATTGATGCATAAGCTATCACAACTCCATCCTACATTAGCACAACCCCCAAGCCTTACTTCGAGGCATCTGTACAGACCGTAAAGTCCTTTTCCATATCTGGCACTCGTAGAATTGGCACACTAGTTAGTAACCTCTTAAGCTCGATGAATGCATTATCACATTCTTCTGTCCATTCATACCTGACCCCCTTGCACTGCAAAGTGGTGATGGGTTTACCTATTTTACAGAACCCTTCCACAAATCTCTGATAGTAACCTGCTAGCCCCATGAAGCTTCTTACCACATGAGCATTTTTTGGCACTGGCCATTCCATAATGGCCTTTACCTTTTCTGGGTCCACAAAGATTCCTTCACCGGAAATGATATGACCTAGATAGTGGATTTCTTTCTGGAAGAAGGAACACTTCAACAAATTCCCATACAATTTGTTCTCTCTAAGGCAAGACAACACCACTTGCAAGTGTTCCTAATGCTCTCTTTCGTTTTTGGAATAAATGAGGATGTCATCTAGAAAGACATGTACAAAACGGTCTAAGTACTTCCGGAATACACCGTTCATGAATACTGCTAGTGAATTGGTCAATCCAAAAGGTACTACAACGAAATCATAATGCCCAAACCGAGTTTGAAAGGCAATTTTAGGAATATCGCCTTCCTTAATCCTTAACTGGTGATACCCTGATCACAAAACAATCTTTGACAATACCGCTGCTCCTTTCATCTGATCGAAGAGATCATCTATTTGTGGATTTGGGTACCTATTTTTCACTGTAGCATGGTTCAAGTCTCTGTAATCTATACATAGTCGTAAGGAACCATCATTCTTCTTCACAAAAATTACAGGAGCACCCAAAGGTGAGACACTGAGCCTTATTATCTCAATAGTAAAATCGAGCTCCCTCTCAGGACATAACCCTGGTAACTCGTTCGGAAAAACATCCTTAAATTATGAAAATGTTAGGTACTAATCCATGGAGGGTCCCTTCCTTTCATTCAATGCTTCCACTACATACAATCGACACCTTTTCCTCATGCAACGCTTAACCTTCATAGTTGAGATAAAGTGTAGAGACACCCGTCTCCGTACACCGCGGATCTCTACTAGTCTTCCTTCAACGTCGACACAAATCACCCTTTTTGAGAAACAATCTACCATAGCTCAATGGCATTCTAATCAATCCATTCCGATGATTAGGTCATACACCCCGAGAGCAGTGACGTATACCTTCAACCTGGTATTACACACTCCCATGTCTACTATACAATTATCAACGCTCGGTCCTACTGCTTGTTTTCCCCCGAAGCCATCTCGACTTGTTTAAAGTCATCATGCTCGTAGGCTTCCAACCCACTCTTTTCTAATGCAGATGGTGAAATGAAACTATATGTAGCACCAGAATCAAATGAAATTTTAACATTGATATGATTTAGCGTACCTGATGACTCCACCACCGTGGATTGATGTTATGACTGGTGATTATTAACCACTGTGTAAATCTGGTGGCTGCCACTTGCTCTTCCCATCGGGGCCTTTCCTTCTTTATGCACAAATCCTGATTGTAACTCCTGGCAGTCATGCTGGTAATGGGGTCCTCCACATCCCCAACAGGTAACACGAGATTGAACCTGTGCACCGTTTTGTGTATGTCTCTGAAATGAGTTCCTTCCCCTGGAACCCCTGCCCCTACTAGCTGCTCCTTGAGATGGTCTGCCTGCGTCGTTGGTGATGAACGGGATGCTACACTCACTGCCATTGAAATCCTTGTGGCTACTATCCTTGGTGCGACTTTATTAGCATATGGAGGTGGCCTTGATCCCCCTTCACTGGGAAATGTCCTAGGGGCCTTCCCCATGAATCTAGGACGATGCAGAAAGGTCGGTCTCGAACCTCCATTTAAGTTCATGTGTTCCTCCGCATAACGCACATTTTCCACTACTTCTGCTACTAAAGACGGTTTCCACATCCGCACCATAGCCCTTATCTTAGGGTTTAATCCATAGACAAAGCGTTCTGCCTGTTGTTGGTCATTATCCATGTATGAAACATATTTGACCAATTCCATAAACTTGATCTCTTATTCTTCTACAGTCCTGTTTCCCTATGCTAGAGCATGAAATTCTCCCACCTGTTGTTCCTCTTAGTAAGCTGGTAGATATTTCCTTCAGAACATTTCCTCAAAAAATTCCCAAGAGGCGGTGTTCGCGGTAAGGTGCAATTGCCTCTCTAGGTTGCCCCACCAGTTCAGGGCACTGTCTCTCAACTAAAAAATTTCTATCTTCGCCTTCGAAGTGGATGCATAGTCTCTTAAGGTGAAACACCTTGTCATGCCTTCCAACCATACCTCTGCATGTTCAATGGCATGACCCCCGACAAACTCTGGAAGTTTGATCTTCTGCAGTTCTCTAGTGATGTCTTCGGGTGGAGGTCCTCCCCCTAAATCCATTGATGATTTAGGATTACCTATTCCATATGGTGGGGGCTATGCTTCAATCCATGCTAGTTGACGCCCCTTTAAAGTCTCGTTAATGGCCTCCAAAGAGCGCAGAATGAGAGCTAATTCAGACAATGGTGGCAGCGGCGTTGGCGGTCCCTGCGACGATGCCCCTCTTCCTCGATTTCCTCGAGTCCTAACCATCCTGTATAATTGAATCTGTATCAACCAAATGTTTATTAGGGAGAGTCTAAGGCAATTCACATTTGTGCATCTTAAACTTGAAAACATAGGGTTAGGCATAAGTTTTTTTTTACTTGTCTTTAAACAGACGTTACTCTCTTTAAGGGAAGTGGCTAGGTTAGGGTTAAAGCATCTAATCTTGATGTCTTCGCCTAATAAAACTACTAACTCCCTCTACAGGTAGCTATGCTAGCATCGCACCACACTCGTCAATTCCTCTAGCCTACCTTCCTAGCATGCATGAAAACCCTCCCTCCCCCTTTATCACAGTTTAAGTCCTTAAAACTTTTTTTTTTTTTTAAACCAATTAATGTGACCTTGAACATACTTAATGATTAAATTATGTACTAAAGTATTAATATCAATTACTCACTTTAATTAATTAATCATAAATACCAATAGTTGAAATAAACTTCAATGATTTTTTTTTTTTTTAATTAAACTTTCCTCTAAAAATTTAAAACTTAAAAAAAATAAAAAAATTTACTCTAAAATTTAGAACTAATTTAGAACTAATTTAAAAATTTAAATTTTACTCTTAGATTTAAATTTAAAACTAATTTATGGAAGGCCATTAAAACTAATTAAAAATTTTAATTTTAAAACTAATTAAAACTAATTTATGGAAGGCCATTAAAACTAATTAAAATTTTAAATTTTAAATTTTAAACGATTAATAATAAAAATAAAACAAAATAAGACAATCAAAAAAATTTAAATAAATTGATATTTAAAATTTCATTTATAGGGCATCGTGGGTCCTCACATGAGGCCCATGTGCCCCCTCCCTCTTTTCCCGCTTGTCCAAACTAACCCTAAACGAACTCTAAGTTGAAGCCTTCAGTGCTTGTTTCATGCATGCTTGTAGTGCATGTTTTGGCTCGAGGGTTCCTTTCATGGCGCTATGGTACAAGGGTTTTGTGGGCGAAAGGGTTTATGAAGGGTTTTCCCTCCCGGCTCCTACAAATCGCTATCGGAAACCATGTTTTCTCCTGTATTTCTAGAGCGTATCAACTCCGACTACTAGTCCATCCATATTCCAATTCATCAAACTCTATTTCTCCCATTTCTAACAGTCCTCGGCCCTCAGATCTTCCGTAGGTCAAATTGTGGTTCATCATTTGCAGACCTGTGCTGCAACAAAGCCTCAGAAACTACGCAACTGGGAAGAAAAACGGCAAGGGAAGTGATGAAGATCCTTTCAAGGTGATAAGACCAAAGATGACAGAAAAGGCTAACAAGGGTCAGTTGTGAACGATGTGTGGGACTTTTCTGGCGAGGGGGACATGTTTGGCCCTTCAAATGGGGACGATTTCGGTGTAGAGAAAGGGGACAAGAAGGTGGATTGGGATTCTTGGATCCAGATGGGAAATTGGACCAGGGAAAAGAGGAGGAGCAGGAGATCCGTGGTGCATGGTGCATGGTGCACATATGACACGCCCTTGTGAGCTCCCTCCTCTAGGCTTGGCGTTGAGCTGACTTGTGATGTGTTGGGCCATTCCTCAAGGCATTGGATTGGCTACAGGTCATGGGTTCAAAACCCTTTTTTGCACACGATATGTGAAGGCATAAAGGTTAGGGAGGTCACGTTGTCAAACCTTTTGTTGCGCATAAAATAAATCGTTTGTGGCTTCGTTGCTTGGCATGTTATCTGAGTTTTCTAACCCGTGTTATGTTGCAGGTGCTTGGTCTAGTCTGGACGCGTTATCTTGGGATGAGAATATGAGGAGTGGACATGTATTTCCACGACCCTTGTAACTGATAAGTTTCCTTTAGTATACCCAATATAAATTTGGATATTCTATAATTAATCTGATTAGTTATGAGTTGTTGACTTTTTAGCATTCCTTGCAGAAGAAGCATCCTTCTTAGTCAAATTCACCTGACTTATGCCAAATCTTGTACTTCATCCTTGAAGTGGATTGGTTATTGCAAAGCCGATTGACAAGAAGGTTTTCAGGTGTCTCATGTAGGGAATTTCAATGTCTGTAAGTTTTGTGATAGGTTTTGAAAGATAACCTTGGCATTTCTATGCTCTTTCAAGGTAAAAGTGATTTGATTAGATCTGATTTATTATGCATATTCAAAGTGCAGTCGAATCAAGAAACCAAGAATTAAATGACGTTGTCCTAGCTATTGTACTTATATCTACTGAATGATTTTTGGTGAAGTACTTGTGGCTTGTTCATTGAAATCTCATAACCTATTACCTTGTACTATCATTATTTCTCAGTAACAACAAATGGTATATACGTGATGCCTTGAGTTTAATTTTATTCTATAATGGCATATAACTAATATTGCAACTGTTTGCCTTGGTGGTGGTAGGAGGTTATTTCTTCGCGAAAAACCTGCGTTGTCTCACTTATCTGGTTTGTGAACCTATATAACAGATATAACATATATTCTAGTTGAATATTGCAAGGCCATAGTGATAGAATAATGGAATGCATACCCTTATTTTATATTTATGTCTATATCTACATTAAAATTTTCAGTATGTATATTTTTTTATTTATATTTATATCTGTGTTAAAAAAAAAATTGTGTGTTTGGCTTGCAAGTTAGGTGGAGGTGGAGCTTGGAGCTTGAGCTCGGATTTATATCTAATTAAAGGGTTTCAGGGCCCCTTTTTCCAAGGGTTGTTGCGTTCAATATATAATTACCCTATACAATTTATTCAGGGTTTCAATGTAACTATTTTAAGGGTTGTTTTTAAATTTCTGGGTTGGAACAGTTCCATTCCTGAACTTTCCTTCTTACATGTGGGTAGGTGGGTAGGCCCTGGTCCAAGTTTTTAAACCAGGGCTCTGATACCATGTGTAGTGTCCTTGCTAACAGAAAGTAAAAACTTAATACATTTAAACATAAAATTTATATCATAATTTCTTTATGGTTTTATATTCAACAACTAACAAACTAACAGTTCATGGTTTAGCAAAATCAAATGAGGAGCATGATATAAAAATCATTTATAAAAAAAAAACATATACAGCATAGTAAAATAGTGAACCATCATAACGATAATGACATGCAATAATAATGAACATAAATACCCCTCAAGTGATGTTGTTTCCTACTCTGTCTATCCAAGCTGCTCTGCCCAAACTCTAACCAAGCTGCTCTGCCCAAACTCTGCCCAAAACTGAATTTTCCTCCCTTCCAGCTAGGAATAGAGCCTATTCGGCTCCCTAGCTCTAGGATTCCTGGCCCTCGAGCCCAAAACTCCCAGAAATCGATGCTCCCTTGTAACATTCCAACTAAATCCTCAAGCCAAAACCATAAATACAGTTTTCCCAATCCCTCCCTTGGAAAAATGCTCCAATACAATATCTTGATCTCCAGAAATTCTCCCTGCCCCCCAAAAATCAAAAGTCCCCCTCTTGAATGTATTTGCCCCCTCATATCCCCCCATCCATTCACAGCCTCTCCATTCAATGCCAACCACCTTATCCCTCCATTCAATGCCAACCCTCCTTCAATACGTTAATTTTTCCTTTAATAAAATAAAATTTATTAAGCTTAAATTCGTTACCCAACATTTAATGAGTTAATTAATTAATTAATCAATTAATTAATATACATTACACAATAATTAATTAATTAATTAATATTATTAATAGATAATCATTAATTAACTAATATACATTAGGACAATTAATTAAACTTAATAAACCTTTAACAATTATTTAACTTTGACAATTAGTTATTTAACTAGGGTTGTTACATTCCATTTCTCCTCTTTTTGTCAATGCTTCCCCCCTTCCCCCATGCACACAGGGAAGTTTATCTTTCTGACTCCATTGTCATTACACCTTTGTTGTATAGCAGTATCTTAATAGAAGTATACAATGATCCAATATACCTTCCTCGAGGCCCACATAAAAACTTTTATTCCGTTGCATTGTACGACTTTGCTGTATCGACTGCAAATTCTGTTATAAATCCTGCTACAATACTGTCGAGCCAAAAATCTACTGGGCTGGTGAATTTTTTGTTCACTTGTTGTAACTTCTCAATCAGAACTGAGGTCTAGTCCAACTTTTGGATCCAGTTTGTTTCGTGGTTATCCTTCAACCTCAATATCCACTCCTGTAATAAGTGTGGAAAATCATAGAAAAAGACTTCATGTAGATCAGTGAACACGTATTTCTCAAGATATTTGTGCAGAGTTACTCTAGGCTTTCCGTTATCTTTCTGCGCAAACTCCAGCTCTTTTATCTTCAACCATATTTCGATCTCTGCTCTTGGTGGGATTCCACGGTCTCAACATCCCCTTCTAGTGGCGCATTCTTTTGACCTTATTATTGTTCGATTTAGTATTCTCTTAACCTGCCTTCCCCAGATCTTACAAATTTTCAATAGATCCCATCTACTCAATCCTATACTATTCCAACAGACAGCAACAAAACCATTTGTTGGTTATAATTTATACTTATGATTTTATATCCTAGTCATGATTGACCCATGGTTCATGTCTACTGGGGTTCCAACAAAGCCTCTAAAACTATCGGCCCTCTTGGTAAACTAGAAGGCAACACAACACACAGAGTGCACCGTGCAGTCTCACCTGAGATAGTGTTAATGGGTGACTGCAATACTCAAGTGTTTGCGGTCTATGATTGAGTGAAGATTTGAGAAGTGTGCGCTGAGAGATCTATTTAACTTATTAAAGTAATAAATTGTCATTCACGATTATGCGTGGAAAATAATCAAATCATACATTCAACATGTTAATATCTACTTAGAAACAATAATGAAACACATGCATTCGATCAGATAACATAGGTTTTTACCATGGTTCACCCCCTACTGGGATATGTCCACAAAGATCTATCTCTTAAGCTCTTTTATTATAGCAGTTTCAAAACTAAAATGCCATGCGCTTTACAACTCCTCTTAGTCGTGTCAGGATATAACATGAGGCGGACTAGATCACACCAGGCTCATCATCCTGTGATCCAACCCTCAAGATCTACCCTCCTTACTCCTCTCTAGCTCAACAACTTACAAAAATAAGTTATTTAGCAAAATATTACAACTAGCTATCAAAACAGAACTCCTCCTCAAGACCCTCTATATCTGCCTCTTGCTCTCTGGTCTCTCCCCCCTAGACCTAGGTATCTATATTTATATATTTATGTCTCACCATCCATTACAATGTATTGCAAAAACCCTAACACTAACTTCATTAGGTCTTCCATGCATGCGCACGTGCCGCTCTTCCTTCCAGTTGTCGCTTTCCTCATGCATGCCTTCCTTCCCAAAATAGCATTTCTTTCCATGTTGGCTTGCTTCCAACAATCAGCTATGATCTCATGGCTCAACATGAAGCAGACTAGTATGGCACTCAGTACGGGTGAGGCAGTGTATAAAGCAGTGTGTTCAGTTAGCAGAAAAATAATGTGTCTTCAGAAGCTTCTTGCAGGATTGTTTGATCTCGAGTTAGAGGTAAATTATATTTGGTGCAACAACCATAGTTTTTTTAAGTTCTCAAAGAACCTGGTGTTTCATGATAAGTCCTAGCATATCAAGATCATGTATCATTATATTAGAGATATGGTGAAAAAGGGAGTAGTGAAGCTCCAGTATTACGTTGTAGATGAGAATATAGAAGATGTGTTGACCAAGCCTTTGTCAAGGGTGAAGTATTTGTACTTCAACAATAAGCTTGGTGTAATGTACCTATAATTACCATAAAAAAAAAATTCTTTATTGTCCTAGATTTTCAATTAAAGATAAGCTTAACTCAAATCTTGTTGCAAGGAGATTAGACACTTCTTTCTCCTACATTAGTTATTACCAAGCCTATTTTACAAGTGAAATTATATGACTTTACCTTTTCCTCGTAATTCTTGACTCCTTCAAATCCTATAAGTGTTTCTTTCTATTTTATCCACATAGGTTCTACTCCTGCCCTTAGCAAACTATACATATAAATATACTAGTGTGTTTATGCAACCATATATATATATGACTAATGTCAAGATATCATTGTTGAAGGAAAATCTCCCTGTGGACAGGTAGATCTCCTCTTGAGAGCTAGACTCTTAACTCTTAAGACAAAAGATGCTTAACGTGGACACTGACTTCCTTTCAGATCTATAAAAACTAATGAATGAGGAGGAAGGAGAAAAGAAGTACCTTTTATCGACGTTTTTCCCTGCACGCTCCAAGTTGAGCTCCAATCTTTTGCTCCTCGATGAGCCCTGTAGACAAACAGTAGTACAACCACTTTCTACTCTATTGATGTTAGCTTGAAATAGATCTATCTATCATAGAAAAGTTTATGCGAAATTAAACACAAACTAGAAAGAAACAGGCCAAGCGTGTCATATTAATGAGAACAATGACATAAGTAGCTTACAACCGTAGATGCGAATGTGAAAGCTTTGTCAAGTCCCCTTTGTCTAACCCTTGCTCAAAATATCCATGATCCGGACGACAACAACTTTACTGATTACTCTCCTCCAGTTCACTGTATGTTTCCTATGAGATCATAGGTTTCATGCTTCCAATTCTTCCTCCTTTTTCACCATCATAGAGCCTGCTTATATAGGTTCAAAGAGGCCTAACCTCTTGAGGTATCTTTAGGGTAGGTTGAGGAATTCCCTCCTTAGATCAGGGATCTTCTCCTAAGATCATGGTTGAACTAGGAATTCGAATGCAACTGCCTTCCAAACTTGAAATATCTTCCCCTTATTCTTCTCAACAGATCAACTGTTGCCCAAATCAGACAGTTCACCCTCAAAAGGGGCATCAGGGCACTATAACGCTCCCTAGTAGGCTCAAGGGGGGTGCCAGCGCTATAAAAGTCTATAGAGCTCCCTCAGAAGGGCAGTTTGGTGCTATAACACTCCCTAGCACCTTATAGGGGAGCGCCAGCGCTCCTAAGGTTGATGTAGGGGAGTGCTCTCTCCCAAAACCTTAAATTAAGTGCTCCTTTCAGGTGGCAAAAGGTTGTTATCTCTAGTTAGCCATTCCTCTTTCTTCAAATCAAGTGTTTGAGGAATTTTAAGTGTCATGGAAGTATGCTTTTCTTGATACTTGCAACACTTATGAGCAATATGCGACACTTGCGACACTTGCCAAAGCGAGTAATGTTGATGTGTAACAGATTGCCCCCCAAAGTATGAAGTTAGAATATGAGACCTGATAACTGAAATGCTTTGTAGACTTTCAAGAAAGGGTATAGATGCAGAGAACCTGACAAAATATGCACACAAACATCCAACAAATATTATGACATGTTTCAAACCCATGGCAGACATACCTATGCTTGGGTGATCAAGACTTGCAAGATATGGCCGCCATAAAATACACTGCGGATCCATAATTGTATTAATAGAAAGGTATAGCCACTGAGGATACAGTGTGGATCTATACTCTGATGACCTGAAATAATCATAGCCACGAAGAATACACAGTGGATCTACGAGATGACAAGACATAGCCACGACCAATACAAAGTGGATCTATGTAATAGTATATGTGTCATTGTTCAAGAGAAACTCCTTCGCAACCTGGGAAAAGTACATATCAAAGTGATCACTCAACCCAGGGTCTTCTTACTGATCCCGATGTAGTACGAATCTAACCATGTAAATAGATGTCCTGATGTCGAACATGGCAGAAACCACTTGATTACTGGTCAATGATGTAAACCGTTAACAAGTGCGAGGGAGATCACCATTAATGTCAATGATTCCCAAGGTACCCTAGTACATCCCAATGAATGTGAATGGATGAGCTGGAGTCAAACATCTGTGGAATCATCGGATTAGAGGTCAATTGTGTAAACCCACTGTCGGACGTGAGGAGGCCTGCCATTGAGGCATGCAGGCCCCAAAGTACTAACTGGTTCCTAAGCCTACTTCCTGGATAATGTGTCAAAGTCGACAGGAATAGACTCGTTGAAGGAGGGCCTTGATGTATCCCCCATCAATGACACGAAATGGACACAGAGATGTAATAGGTAGATCAAATGAACATGGACTGACAAGGGTATTGAGACAAGATATTTTTGATGGTTGACTCTCGAGGTGGATACTTCCCTTGAACACTAAGGCACAACAGCAAAAACATGACATGGACCAAAACTTTATGATGCAGTGGATGTTGTGAATTATGTCAGGTGACCCAAAGGAGTGAAAGAAACTCAAAGGATTGGCTCAGTGCAGAGGTTCGGTGGATTAAAATGCGTGCAAAAGATAAAGTGTCGTGTTCAAGGGCAACTCTAAGAATTACTTGGTAATGTTCTCAAGAGACTTCTTGGCTTGCTTCTTTTAAATTTTCCCCCATCCAGATAGACGAGTACCTCTTTTTAATTTAGCGAGCTCGAGGAGGGTAACACATGCTCGATATAATTCACCTTCAGTAAGTTCCTCTTCCTTTGTTTAACGAACTGGAAGAGGTAAGGGTTCGGTCCCGTATGGGCCTGTCGATGTTTGTTTTAGCGAGTCCAAGGACAGAAAACTCGAAGGTTTTTCATGATTATAGAGTCTAGAAAAACACTTAAAAGAGAACTCTCTCAGTTCCTTTTTCGTACAGTTAGTCTCACGAAGCCGAAAAAAAGATAAACTAGAACTTGAAAGATGCCCTTTCAAACCTTTTAACGAGTGTGAAAGGAAGCAAGATCACTCGACGATCTTTTCATATTTAGAGACTCTGAAAAGGGTTTAAATATGACTCCAGGGGGTTCCTTTTTCGTGTGTCCATACGGGTCCGAAAAAGAGATAAAATTCTACCCAGATACATTCTCATGTATTTATAAGCACGAGAAAGAACAAAGACTAAGCTCGGAGGTGACAAGGTAAACAAACGATCACAACTGCCTGGAAACCTGTAGTGTCAAAACTGCAATCCAGAGGTTTAGCGAAGCCATTACATTGTCAAACAAACCCACAAATAACTATACCTTATAAAAAATGGAAATAGTAATACAATAAAAATTCTCATTTACCATTTCATTTTGCATAAGGATTTGTAGCAGTGGAGATTCTCACTTTGGAGGTGGATCTTGTTTTGCTTGATATCGGAGCTACGTTTGACCGTTTCTCTCACCGTTTGGACCAAGTAGATCTTCATCCCCCCTTCTTTCAATTACATGGTTCAATATTTGTTTCCATAGCAACATTTAAATTAAAAAACAAAGCCCTAGGTTGCTCCAAAAAAAGATCAAATCGACCTCTATTGAAAACGATGGGAAAAAGACATTCTTTGGAAAAAACGTTTTTAGAGGGTGATAGCTTAGATGCCAAGGCCTTAATACTTAAGTAGATGGGTCGTTTTTGTTAAAGAATCCATAAGAAACTCAAAAAACATGCCCACGTAGCCATTATGAAAATCATTTTAATTAAAAATGTTTTATTGTTGTGTGATGATTATTGAATGGTAAAGAGAGGGTGTGATGATTATTGAGTGATAAAAAGAGGGCATGGTCCTTTTTGAATAGTATGGGAAATAGATTTTAATTTTTTTAAATTGCTTAAGAAATTGCCGAAAATTTTGAATAATGAAATTCTTTGTTTTTGTTTGTAGGTGATTTTGGAAACGACCATGATCGAGTGGAAGGAACGGGAGCATGAGCTCGATGATTTGGCCGCTTTGTGAAGTCCTCCTATGTGGGCCGCATTGAGAGATTGTGGCCTTCTAAAATTTTTCAAGTTGCAGAAGATGAAGAAAGAAATCCTTCTGCTTGAGTACATAATCAGCTTATGGGATGTTGCGGAGCAAGGATTCCTGATCAGAACACAACTTCTAACCATCAAGTTGGAAGATGTATATTTCTTGACTAGCCTCTAGAAAAGAGGGGTTCCTATAGCTTTTTCCGAACAGAGGGCACTTCTTGAGCAAGTGGGTGTGTATTTGGCACGTCATTGTGTCCCAGGAGCAAGACTAGTGGGGGGTAGAATCCCCATCAAGGATATCAGAGAGTTACCCCTTCGGTCCATTTTGTTTTCCATCACGAGTGTGACGGAAAGCACTAGCACACATCTGGCGTCGAGATCATAGGTAGCTTATGGCGTACAGTGTTTGGAGCCAACACTGTTTAATTGGAGTGCAAGGTTCCTTGAAAATGTGAAGGAACAGGTTTCACGGTGTAGGATGGGACAAAAATAGTTCGGATATGGTTCGTTCTTGGTCTCATTCTTATTAGAGCGCATCCCCCAAATGCAGCCTCAGATTGCATTGGTGGTATGACCAGTGGAAGAAACACGGATGGAACGGTGGACTAGTCTTTCTCCGAGACTAGTGGCAGAGTCAGAGTTCCGTTTCACCGGTGACTTCTTCGCTTGGTTGAGATGCCAGTATCTTTGAATAGAGGACTTCCCATACGCCGATGTGGACTTTCGCAGGAGCATGGATTTGATTCTACCAATGGGGGAAGATTGGGATGCGTCAGGTGAGAGACTAAGCAACACCTTGTCTAGTTTTTGTTTTAAGTTTTCAACGTATATATATTTTTTTGGGTATGTGGAAGAGTTTTTAATGGATGTATTGTTTTTAACATGTAGACAAGGGAGAAGTGTGCCCGGTTGATATACCAGTACCGAGACATCGTGGGGGTGCTCCGGTTGCAGTGGATCCAGGGGCACCAGTGATAGGTCTCCAGGAGGTTGAAAGAAACCTTCAAGGCCTCACTATGGGCATTTCTCCTCTACAGAGGAGAGAAGTGCCTTTACATATATAGAGACACACTGTGGGGGTGCTAGAGAATGTTAATTCTCTACTGATATGCGTAGTGCGCACAGTGATATGTTACTCTGAGCACAATCCAGTGTAGAGAGATTAGAGTCTCTCTAGTGATTGTCTATTTTGTATGACTTGTCAGACGATGTTGTATGGGTGTAAAGACCCAAATTTTTTCTCTTCCAAATACTTTTTTGATGTAATCAAAACATTTTCAGTCATGCTATGTATATATATATAGTTTCGAGTTTTTACAGTGCCAGATGATTTGTACATGATAATGCCTTTAATGTGATGTGTTTTAATTTACATGTGATGTACAATTTGTTTTCCTTCATGAAACCTTATCTATGGGTGAGATACCGTTCCATGATGTAATTAGCTAACGAATCTGAAACATTGTTGAGTTCTCTTGGAATATGTCTATATTCGATGTAATCAAACATTCGTTCAAGATGGCGAACTTGTAAGTGGAGATGTAGTAGGATAGGATTATGAATAGCATAGATACGGTTGAGTTGATAGACCACGAGTTGGGAGTCTAGGTTAACAATGATACGTGAGATACCTAGGGAGGAGGCTTGGGTCAAAAGTCCGATGACAACATGGTATTCTTCCATGTTATTAGTCACTGATCCTAAGAAAATACCTCCTGAACTCACCACCTCGTCAAATTGGTAAATGACCTATGCTGCCGAAGCAATGTTCCGGGTGTGTCGACTAGCGCCATCTGCAAACTCGACAAAGATAGGAAAGGAAGACGTCATCTATGCATGAAAACACAAGGCACAATTATGAGTGGCAAACTTAAAGACTTGATCACGCGAAAGAAACAGACACACCAAACTAGAATACAATAATGTACAAAGTACATGTGCTAGGTGATATAGGCATAGTACTTTTTAAGATAAAGCCCATTACGGGGCTCTCCCAGGGAGGTTCCATCATAATCGACTAACTTGTAGGTGCCTCTATGCAGAACATGTTTCACAATGTAAGGGCCATGCCACAGAGGTTCTAACTTATCTGTCCCTAGTTTGTCATGAGCTTGGTCATAGACGAGGACTAAGTCTCCTTCTGCAAAAGTCCGAGGATGGACGGATTTGTCATATTGATTTTTTATCTATTTTTTATGTTCCTCATTAACGAGAGTGGCATCACGACGTGTTTCATCCAGTTTGGTTAGATATAAGAAACGTTCTTCTTCGACATAAGTATGGGGTAGGAGTTCTACTTTAAGTTTTAGAGATGGAATCTCACACTCGATTGGTAAAATGGCTTCGATGCCATATATTAACTGGAAAGGAGTGAACCTAGTTGTGGTTTTCATGGAAGTATGGTAAGCCCAAAGAGTGGAGAAAAGTTGTAGATGTCAGGATGTCTTATTTGCCCCTACCATGTGTTGAATCCTGGTTTTGAGGACCTTGTTGATAGCTTCAACTTGTCTGTTGGCCTTAGGATAGCATGGGGCTGAGTTTTCATGGCAGAACCCCAACTTGACATGCAATTTCCTCATCATCTGGTCCTCAACCTTTGAACCGGAATCAGTGACAATGGTGCATGGTACACCAAAACGAGTTATGATGTGTTTAAAAAGAAACAGAGCTGTAGTACAACCTTTGTTCAGAAAGGTAGGCATAGCCTCTGCCCCTTTGGTAAAGTAGTCGAAAACGTCGATTATATAACCGTGCCCCCCAGATGAGG
>JZKD02S0010019.1:562149-574046 GCA_000966675.3 Picea glauca
TATATCACACTCTATATGAAATATATAAGTATATGTATATGTATGTCTGTAGAGTCTATACTGTCTTATACCTTTCCCTTTATACGAGAAAGGAAAACTCAGCTATTAAAATTGAACTCTCTGAAATTTTAATTATAGAGATACACATAAATTTATTGTATATTTAGGCTTGTTAAAATACAATGATACATGGATAAAACCACCTAGAAAGCCCAATTACAGAAGAGGCAACTCCCGAACTAGGTTATCTATTATTAAATCCACATACGAACATATTTCATTCACAAAAATAATTCACTTAAACACAAACAAATGCATATATCACATATCCATTTATATAACATTCGTCCAGAATTAATCTAAAAGTTTCCTTTGATCCAATGTTAAGTTCAGCAACATTCAACCAGATTTCATCCATAACAATAACCTTAACCATATTTTACATATGTAGCCTATTAGATATCCATTTATATAATGGTTTTCATAATAGTAAGAGGTACTTCCTTTCCCAACATACATGGCAACGTCCTTCCTCCTCACATATGCTATTTAAAACAATATTTTTTCCTAGGTATTTTTCCCTCCCTGGGAATTTTCACAGCTTTCTAAATCCCTAATTTTCAGGGGTTGCCAATGGTCAAATCCCTGATTTTCCACTTGTAAAAATCATCCAAGAGGTAGCTCCAACATGTTCCCCACCCATGGAGTCATAGTCAACGCATTTTAACATGGTTTTTCCATTTGTCCTCTTGCAATCAATATACAATATTATGTTTTTATACAAGTGTCATAGTCAATTAGTTAGTTGGGTCAAATCAGATCTCTGCCCAATAGTCATAATAATTAATTACCATTATCAAATTCGAAATTCGAAATTGCCATAAATGGCAAAAATTTTCCAATTTTGAAATTACTAAAAACAAAACAATTTTCCAACAAATTTAAATTTCAAAAATACTTTATTTTTGGGGATGTTACACTTGGCATGGTCTAGAATGGCATCCCTCATAAGAGGGAGTGATGAGTCACATATGCGATTCTTGGGGAAATATCTTGCAAAGTGTGGTAGTAGCGGGTGGTCATTTACAGGCAATGCCTATGGTTGGGTGAAAATGATGTGACATTTTCTATGGGTAATAGAGCATGCCAAAATTTCAACACTTCCTCCTCTAACTTGGCCTAAATCTACAAAGAGGGCCCTTATTTCCTCTATTTTATGTTTGTGAGGCTTTCTTCCTCTTTTTCTTTCCTCTCCTAGAGTCTTTTTCAGAAGTTTGACGGGCTTAATTTTGATGCTCGAGTTGATAGTAGTGGATGATGGGGAACCTTGGGAGGTTCCCACCCCTTTTCCTTTCAACAGTTCCCTTTCCAGCTTACGTAGTTGGTGGATCAAAATGTTATTTACTATTTTTTCTCCACTTTTTTCTCTTAGAGATATCATATTCACCTTTACTTCCTCCAGGTACATGTCCTGTGCCATTTTGACTTATGCTTCCACCTTTGACTCACATTCGAAGTCCTGGGTATCTTTCATCCCTGCTTCCCCTTTTGTAAGCTGCTCTTTCCCCATATCTAAGGAGGTATTTCTTCTTTTTGGTATTTCCTCCCCTTTTGTAGTTGTATCATTTGTTTCTTCCTTCTCATCCTTTGATTTATCACCCTCTCTTGGTTCACTAGTGTCCTCCTCAAAGGCTTGGAATCTATTACCATTGTTCTATTCTGTGTTCGTCCCTAGTTGTTTAGTTTCCTTTCTATCTTCCTTCATTTTTCTTGGGATTTTCAGGAAATCCTCCTCGTTGGTTTCCTTGTTTAATTTGTTTGATGGGTTTGTATAATTTTGGGGGAATTCCCTAAAAATGTGGCCATGAACATGGCACATTTTTCATCTGAATGGGATATGTGTGTAGTCCAGGGGTTGAGTTCAATCATTATATTGGTATGAAACTGTAATTGACTCTAGTAAGGCGCCTGCTACATTCATGTATACATAAATTCTAGCAAAAGAGATGTACTTGGACGATTCGGTGACTTTCAATACTTTGATGAAGGATCCCAATGTGTTCCCAATTCCCTACAAGCTTTTGGGAACTTAGAACTCTCATGGTAGTGAATAAATTCTGATCCACACTAGTGCTACGGTGAAATCCTCTTTCTCCGATGCAAATCTCTCTGTCTAGTATCTCATGTTTAGGATGACCTTGTTGAATAAATACAAAACCTCTTCAAAGACTTTGTCCCTGTCACTCGTTTTCGAGAATATGATGGTAAAAAAACCTTTAGATCCTAGCTATAGGTGAATTTGACCCTTCACCTTCTAGTGGTACTTTATCCAGATCTACAAAATCTTTTATGAGGGATAGATTAACATCAATTTCTCTATAAGCACATGGTCCTTCATCCATTGGGTGTAGTTTCCTATGCTCATCGATGTGACCTCATATCTGGGATTCTTTCTTGATTTCTATAGACAATTGTTTTGCAGATGTTTTCTCTCTCGGTCCTTTTCTTACCCTTTGTTGTCCTGATCTTGTGGATTTGTATGTCCTTTTCTTGCACCCCCATTTCTGCATCCCCCTGCCATGACTCCAAGATACCCTTTACGACATATTTAAAGGATTTATTTATTGTAGTTGAAATGCTTTCCTCAATTTCCAGTACTAGCGTGTGTTTTGACATCCCTTCTGTGAACTTGTCACCGCAGATATATACCCTATGAATGCCCCCCGACAAAGAGTCGTGTACCCTTACCATGAGTAGAAACCTCGTCACTCACCTTGAACCTTCCGCATCCATCCCTCCTCCTTTTCTTTCATTATAGGGTTAAATCCTATGATTAATTATATATTTATATATATTCATTTGTTATGCGTTAATTAAAGAGTAATCAATATAGATCTATTTTAACCTTGGATTTATTAAGTGTCAAGCGGGATCAAATCCCTCATGTGTTATATTTTTTTACCATTCAAGATGGATCTATGCTACTTATAGTCTCACTCAACTCCATAGAACTCAAAACTCACAAATTATGCAGATATGGATATTTAATAATATAATTTTGATCATTATTATGCTTAAACCTTCTAGAGATAAACAGTGTGTAAAATTTTGCATAATAATGACTAACTGTGAAACTATACACTCTACTTTTCATCATTGTTAAGATATTTATGATTTCATTGTAACAAAATTTCTATGTAAATATCATATATCTATAGTATATTAATCAAATTTATGATTTGAGGCTCATCTTATGTAGCAAGACTAGGGGTTATTAGATTTTCAATGGTGATAATGAAGGATGGAAATGATATGAGCAACTACTTTGACTAAGAGAGATAAATAAAATGCAAAAGCATGTCACACTTATATATATATATATAAGTTGAAGAACTAAACAATCCTCCAAAGGATAAGGAATAAGCATTTGACTTAAAGTAAAGACGCCCTTTTAAAAATTGAAGGTAGATTATTTAACAAAATTGTTTTTGCATCTTCATCTTTTTCCTTAACACTAATTTGTGTTAACAATCATATACCTTATAAGAGATTTCAAATTATTTATCTGAATAAACATAGGTGTTTCATCATACATTTTAAGTCCAAATAGAACATTATGTAACTATGAGTCCTATAATGGGCTTAGATTTGTCATCTCTACTTTCCCAATCAACGAAGACTCCTATAATCGGCTTAGCTTTGTCATCTCTACTTCCCCACTCAACGAATTATTGGTTTCTATCTTCCTTTATTTTTCTTGGGATTTTCAGGAAATCCTCCTCGTCAGTTTCCTCATTTCATTTGTCTAATGGGTTTGTATCATTTTGGGGGAATTCCCTGAAAAAGTGTCCATGAACATGGAACTTTTTGCATCTGAATGGGATATGCTTGTAGTCGAGGGGTTGATTCCAATCATTGTATTCGTATGAAACTGTAATTGACTCTAGTAGGGTGCCTGCTACATTCATGTATACACAAATTCTACCATAAGAGATGTACTTGGCCGATTTGGTGACTTCTGATACTTTGATGAAGGATCCCAGTGTGTTCCCTTATGATACTTAGCCTGCACCTTCCGCATCCATCACTCCTCCTTGTCTTTCATTATAGGGTTAAATCCTATGATTAATTATATATTTATATATATTCGTTTGTTATGTGTTAATTAAAGAGTAATCAAAACCTGAGATTTATTAAGTGTCAAGAGGGATCAAATCCCTCATGTGTTATATTTTTTTATCATTCAAGATGGATCTATGCTACTTATAGTCTCACTCAACTCCATAGAACTCAAAACTCACAAATTATGCAAATATGGATATTTAATAATACAATTTTGATCATTATTATGCTTAAACCTTCTAGAGATGAACAATGTGTAAAATTTTACATAATAATGACTAACTATGAAAACCTATACACTCTACTTTTCATCATTCTTAAGATATTTATGATTTCATTGTAACAATATTTCTATGAAAATATCATATATCTATAGTATATCAATCAAATTTATGATTTAAGGCCCATCTTATGTAGCAAAACTAGGGGTTATTAGATTTTCAATGGTGATAATGAAGGATGGAAATGATATGCGCAACTACTTTGACTAGAGATAAATAAAATGCAAAAGCATGTCACACTATATATATTATATATATATATATATATATTGTGCCTGTGGTGTCATCTATCCGCGCTTCTCCTGCCAGCGATGAATCTGGATCATCGTCCAAGTTCTAATACCAAAAAGAGCAAACAGAGTATGGAGCAAAATTGAATACAAGATACACATGAATCACACTAATACACTTTTTTATTATGAATCACACAATTACAAACTTTATAACTCTAATATAAAGAGTTCTTTATCTCCACTGAGGTAAGGAAGAAATAACCAACACCGAAGTTGAAGCCGGTACGGTTCAACATAGGATGCAATAAGTAACACTGAAGCTGAAGCAGTTAACAAATCTCAACAAAAGGGTGAAATAACAAACACTTTGCAGTCTCCGACATAACAAAACCAAACATTATGGATCTTAAGGTGCTTGAGCAATGGAAATGCTATAACCTTCCCGCCCAAATGGAAGAACGTCTACTAGCTTAATTATTTTGATCCAAACAAAAGCTAAAAATTAACATAGGAAATCTACAAGCCTTCTTTAGAGATTTTCATGGAGCTGATTAACGGAGCTGCATCCCCACACGCTGCAGTAGGTCTGTATAACGGTCAGGAACAGAAGAAAAATCGCAGCAAGCAGAGCTATAAAAGTCCACGGGTGTAAGAAATACTTCTCATAATAATAGTGAAAGAATTCCGAAAGACCAATTCTGATTTTGGTTTTGTAATAATTGGCCATTAGCACTTCATCGATTGCTTTTTTCAGCTCCTCAGGAGGCTGGATTTGGCTATGAAAGAGGGGCTGACGCATGCTGTTCCAGATAGTGGCTATATCTCCGTCGGCTAACGTGGTTTTGGGACTAATGACCTTAGATTTCCTGAGATAGTGAACGTCGTCAAAAGTATCGATGAGGCAGTTCGTCAGCTGAATGAACCGCCTCACATGGTGGCGATTGAACACGGACGTGGCGCCGTAATTCGAATCCACGTGGTGGCCACTGGACGCGGACTTCGCCCCGGCCCAGTCATTCAACTCCAGTGCAACGAGATTCCTGAAGAACCCCTCAGTTTGAAGAGAGGATACAGTCATCCGTGGTAGGTACAGTGTGTGGGAGATTTTGTCGAAGCGGATATTAGCTGGCAGCTTGGAGAAGGATTTGAACTTAATTCCCGCCCTTGCCAATTGCTTCGCGGTGTATGAATTGATCGGAAGCTTTCCCTCGGTTTTATGTTTGAAGCAAAAGAAAATACCACACATCTTTTCAACCACGCAATCGAGAAAGCTGGAGATTTTTTGAAGCAGAGTCGACCCTCCTGATGCGGAGTCACCTCGTATTTCGAGGAATGGCAAAACGAATGCGTGAATACAACCCAGCAAATGCGGCTTACTGTGTAATGCAACGCGAATATCAATACTTTGATGACGGGAAAAATCGAACGGAGACAACTCCCTATTCGCATTACACAGCAATGCTTTAATGCTAGCTTCCCAATTCGGAAACTGCTTTAATTCAAATTCCTTTAAAATTTTACACAGGACAGACAGCGGTATCTGATTCTCGAGCTTGAGAATGTCGCACTTTATACGGACACGGAGATCATCACCGCTATCAGTGGAGAATAAGAAGAAACATAGAAGAAACAACGAATCCACCAACATCAGGACGGCGAAGTTCTTAGAGTAAACGTCCTCGGGGATTTGAAAGTTATAGAAGCACTCAACCTGCGCCCGCATGCCAATGATCGTTTCCACCATCTCGTCCCAGCTCTTGCCAGCGTCCGGCCCGATTTTATTCGGCCAGCATTCGGACACGAACTGGACTTTGTACACTTCCTTTGTCGATGTCTTCCTCCTCAGCATATCATTGTGAGGACCTTCCAGACGTGCATCTTGCAGTTTGGAATTATGATAATGGTAAGGCCCGAGTGAGATAAACTGAGGAATGTACAAAGCTTCTTTTTTGGCATTCACTAGAACCTTCGGCACCCGCAAAAGCGGCTCATTTTGATGAAATTCTGCACTCAAGTCGATGGAAAAGGATTCTTGCTTCGCCATGACAATTGCTAACTCAAGAGCTTGCAACGTTTTCGGATTGTTTAACCCGGCTCACTCTGTGTCTTCTTATATAATTTCCCGATTGCTGTGGTTATCTGCCTTCCAGATACATAATAACTATCCGATTGCTGTGGTTATCTGCCTTCCAGATACATAATAACGGGAAGGTAAATTCCCGCCGATTTACTATCCATACTTTTGACATAAATCTACCTCTTCAGATCATGTTATTATGTTTTATCAACCACTCAAACTAAATCCTCTTATTATGTTTTTATGTTTTATCAACCACTCCAACTAAATCCTCTTCAGGTCGACATAAATCTAAATCATGTTATTATGTTTTATCAACTACTCAAACTAATCTAAATCATGTTATTATGTTTTTTCAACCACATAAAAAATCAACCACTCAAACTAACTCTAAACGTCATACGTCGGTCGTCACGAAGCTTATGCATTTGTTAAACGTCATACATCAGTCGTCACGAAGCTTATGCATTTGTTAGCTTTAAATTGAAAGTCAATGAGTTGGAAAAATATTAAATATTTAGAGTTTTGAGAGTCCAAGAAATAATATGTTGAGAAACACATGGAAAAAAACAAAACAAAACCTAATCAGTAAATAATATATTTAATCAGTAAATAATATATGAAAACGGAAAAAAATCAAAACCTAATCATTTCTTGCACATTAATTATTATTTTTTACTTAATTAAAGAATAATCTTGCACATTAATTATTATTTTTTTACTTAATTAAAGAATAAGGAACATAAGGTTATTTTACTTTCACATTTATTAATTTTTAGTTAATTAAAAAATAATCAATATAGATTCATTTTAGTTTGAGATTTATTAAATAATGAAACACATAAAATTCTTTAGGTGTAATTTTTTTATCATTTAAAATGGATTTATGTTAGAGTGATAAAACTAGAGGAAATATTTACATCTCTAGGGAATTTATCTCTCTCAATACATTCATACCTTAAACCTATAACAACATTGTAATTGACATCTCATATGTGTCATAATGTTCTATAAACAAAACATGGAATATAATGGTTTTAATCTTTATGTGAACATCCTTCACAACATTATAAGATGTACTTCAAAATTATTTTGCACTAAATTTGTTAATTCAATTAGCCCAATGCTTTTCACTATCTTGTACTTCAATATTATTTTGCATTAAATTTGTTCATTCAATTATACCAATGGTTTGCACTATCTTGTACTTCAATATTATTTTGCATTAAATTTGTTCATTCAATTATCCCAATGGTTTGCACTATCTTAGTGTTGCATTAAGTGCATCGAAACAAAACATTTTACAATGTCATTGCTCAAATAAATGGCAATTATTATTTTTCCATAGTAGAAGGACATTTTCAAGTTTTCCATCACCATAATCTAGTTAGGCAATCTTTGTTGAATTACAATTTTGGATTAATGAAATTATTTCTTTCGGTGTAGAAATGGGTTCAACACCCTTGAATACCAATATTGCAACTAGATTATGCAATGTTAACATTTGATATCTACAATTCCATTGATCCAAAATGATTTTTTTTAGATTTAAGGGCAAAAGTGTCAATATCCCCTCCCAATATTTTGAGCAATTGGAAAAGGGTCCACTCATCATGCGTATCGACTACTCGTTTTACCCTACATGCTCATAATTTCAAAACACTGAATATGTCGACTAATCCCAATCACTTATATTCATACCAATGACCAATATCTCATACACATTATTTTTTAACAAATATATCAAATTGATATAACATACAAGGGTGGGTGCAAGCTAATGATGGTCTCTCGTGACACATTAGTGACAATGAAAAGATGGAAAAAAACAAATTGTTAATTGGAGGGATTATTCAAGCTACTTTTACAATGAACTTGAATATGATGTAAAAAGATGAAATGTAGGAAATTGAAAAAGATTTCCGAATATGTATTTTTTTATTCAGACTTTGTGAATAACTATGTGCAATTTGTGTTTTTCTAACAGTGGTATATTTTTTTTAAGCAAAATATTGTTAGACAGTTGGCTTAAGTTAATGGACAGTTGGTACAGACTGTTGGTTGTCATTGATGCCAACCCTTGGAGATTAATATTGTAGATTGATGTCAACCCTTGGAGAAGTCGAGTAACGAATTCTGGTAGCACAAAGGAATGGATAAGGAACCTGAGACTGTTTGAGGTATAAATGCATGACAATCAATGATTTTACATGTAAGACGATTCTAGATGGATAGTATATGTCATGCCATTTTTAGTGATATGTGGAACGTCACGTAACTTTTCAGGGTTAGAGATTTATGGCCATATGAAGCTGGATAACCCTCATAAATTATCTAGAAGCCCCTAGAAGGTCAAGTGCGTCAATTATTCTAGAAGCTCCTAGAAGAAGTGTACTAGTCAAATTGATGGTAACTAGGAGTTAATCATGAGTATAGTTGTTGCATTAAGAAAATAATTAAAAATAAATTAGTTGCATCAATAAGTTGTGAGTTTGGTAATTATGGTAAAAACCGCGATAGAAAAACCACGATAGAAAAACCGCGGCAGCAAAAACTGCGGTAGCAGAACGCTACAAGAAGAAAATTTTATGGTTTTCATATGTGTAGTGTTGAATCTATGAATCTGGTTGTCGGTTTTCCTTGTAAATCTGTTGGATGCCCTCTTGGATGTTTAGGGCTTGTTGTAGAGTTGATCTGAGGTAGATCTAGTGAAGTTTAGTATTGGTTCATGTTTAAGGGATTTTGGTTGAGGTATGTTGCTGAAGTTATTGGTACAAATAGAGGTTATATAACAATGAGGTTGAGGCACATGGTTGATGTGAGGATTTATGGTATTAGATTTATGGAGGGTGTGGTGCATCGCTAGAGGTATCTTGTTGGTTATCTTGGTGTATGTTATTGGTATATAGTAGAGGTATATGATTGGGTACATGGATGAGATACATATTTGAAGTACATGGTGATGTTGATACATCTTGTTGAGGAATAGTTTGGTTTGTTGTTGATACATGATTGGTACATGTCGTTGGTTATGTTTGTATAGTGTTAATGTACATGATTAATGTACATGATCGATGTGCATTATTGACACATGGTTTGAGTGATATTATTGTGATTTTGGGTATGAGATCTATGCTATCGGAACAGGTGCCTGTGTTGCATGTCGGTCATGACGTATTTCAACTTTCCTTTAAATCACTTGAATATCTTGTCAATCTCCCATACAGATTCTCCTGGTTTCTGTCTAATTTCTATCATCTCGTTCATGTACTGATCCTCTGAACTTGGCTTCTAAAACTCACTTATCAGCAGTTTCTTGATGTTTGTCATTGTTCTAGTTGTCCCCGGTGGATTGTTTGTAGCTAAACTCATATACCAATCCAATGAGCGATCCCTTAGTGTAATCTCTAGTTGTGGAAGTTTATTATCTTCGTCTATGATATGTTTTTCTTCCCAAATCTTTTCACAGATAAACAAATGTTTTTTTGGGTCCTCCGACACTTCTCCTTTGAATTCTGGTAACCTGATGGTGGAATCGTGTCCCACCATCCTAAATGTTGAAATAATACCTCCGCAGGGTGTAGATACGTGACTAGTGCTTCCTGAACTTGCTCCTCCAGTTGTTGTACCTTGTGTATATGTACTTCGTGTTGTCTTTCTTCTCCTGAAATTAGTTTGTCTAAAGGGTGGTGTTCTCTTTTTTGTATTAGTCACACATGGGTTTATGGGTTCCACACTAACATTAATATGGATAGGATTGGTGCCTTCTCTTCCTACTCTTGGACCTCTCGTCTTCCTCTCATATGTTGCACACAGGATTTCCCCAATAAACCCCACAGCCCGGAGATCCTATACCTCTTCTTCATCGCTCGTCAAGCCTTCCCTCATGGCTACGACTCTCATCTTTGTATTCACCTGGTAGGGTACTCCACTGCGCATCTTTCCAGTTGTTTCCATGATCTGCTTGATTTGGTCATCGTCCATCATGATTTGGTCCAAGGGTTCCTCCTTCTTTCCTTTATCCATTTTCTCTTCCATGTAGTATCCTTGCTAACAGAACCTAAAACTTAATACATTTAAACATAAAATTTATATCATAATTTCTTTACGGTTTTATATTCGACAACTAACAAACTAACAGTTCATGGTTCAACAAATTCAAATGAGGAGCATGATATAAAAATCATATATAAAAGAAAATGCATATACAACATAGTAAAA
Organism: Picea glauca; assembly: GCA_000966675.3. Taxonomy (NCBI): domain Eukaryota; kingdom Viridiplantae; phylum Streptophyta; class Pinopsida; order Pinales; family Pinaceae; genus Picea; species Picea glauca. The sequence goes on from JZKD02S0010019.1 coordinate 573,084, forward strand.
TAGTGAACCATCGTAACGATAATGACATGCAATAATAATGAACATAAATACCTCTCAAGTGATGTTGTTTCCCACTCTATCTATCCAAGTTTCTCTACCCAAACTCTACACAAAAATGAATCTTTCCTTCCTGCCAGCTAGGAACAGAGCCTATCCATCTCCCTAGCGCCAAGATTCCTCGCCCTCAAGCCCAAAACTCCCAGCAACCAATGTTCCCCCGTAACAGTCCAACAAATTCCTCAAGCCAAAACCAGAAATACAGTTTTCCCAATCCCTCCCTTGGAAAAATGCTCCAATACAATCTCCTGATCTCCAGAAATTCTCCCTGCCCCCCAAAAATTAAAAGTCCCTCTCTCGAATGTCTTTTCCCCCTCATATCCTCCCGTTCATTCACCACCTTATCCCTCCATTCAATGCCAACCCTCCTTCAATACGTTATGTTTTCCTTTAATAAAATAAAACTTATTAAACTTAAATTCGTTACCCAACATTTAATGAGTTAATTAATTAATTAATCAATTAATTAATATACATTACACAATAAATAATTAATTAATATTATTAATATATAATCATTAATTAACTAATATACATTAGGACAATTAATTAAACTTAATAAACCTTTAACAATTATTTAACTTTGACAATTAGTTATTTAACTAGGGTTGTTACATACACCCACCCTTCAGGAAACTTCRTCCYRAAGYTAAWGTATTTTATGATACAAGGGAAAAGAAACATGGTTCACACATTCATAACAAATAACCGACATTATTAGTAAGTAAGCCAAGAAAACTCATACATACTAGTGTACATGTGCAAGAAATGCATGTGTAGCTAGTACATATACGTCTCGTGCATGTACTAATAACAATAACTATCATCTCTATAGTAATTTCCATATGCATCCAATCCATTCAACAAGACTATTCATTTTATAAAAGACAATAAACCAATCAAATG
>JZKD02S0010019.1:666336-679476 GCA_000966675.3 Picea glauca
TATATTACACTCTGTATGAAATATATAAGTATATATATATGTATGTCTATAGAGTCCATATTGTCTTGTACCTTTCCCTTTATACGAGAAAGGAAAACTCAGCTATTAAAATTGAACTCTCTGAAATTTTAATTACAGAGATACACATAAATCTATTGTATATTCAGACTTGTTAAAATACAATTATACATGGATACTACCACCTAGAAAGCCCAATTACAGAAGAGGCAACTCCCGAACTAGGTTATCTGTTATAAACTCCACATACAAACAGATTTCATTCACGAAAATAATTCACTTAAACACAAACAAATGCATATATCAGATATCCGTTTATATAACATTTGTCCAGAATTAATCTAGAAGTTTCCTTTGATTCGATGTTATTTTCAAAAACATTCAACCAGATTTCATCCATAACAATAACCCTAACTAGAGTTTATAGATGTATCCTATTAAATATCCATTTATATAACATTCATCCAAAGGAGAGTTAGAATAACATATCTAAACCAAATTCGCGGGAAGACAAAGGGAATAGCCATGTTTCTCCCAACTGTAGAACAGGGCAGCCAAATCACTTGTCTTGTTCACCCCCCTAGCCTGACTAGGAGTCCATGAGGGTTAACTCGGAACTCCTCCTCAGCATCATCATTCCACTTCAGAAAAATTCTTCTTGCCTCACAGTCAGTAGGGAGTGTTCATAATAGTAAGAGTTACTTCCTTTCCCAGCATACTTGGTGACATCCTGCCTCCTCACATATGCTATTTAAAACAATATTTTTGCCTAGATAATTTTTCCTCCTTGGGAATTTTTGCATCTTTCTAAATCCCTGATTTTCAGGGGCTGCCAAAGGCCAAATCCCTGATTTTCCACTTGTAACAATCATCCCAGAGGTAGTTCCAACATGTTCCCCACCCATGGAGTCATAGTCAGCTGATTTTAACATGGTTGTTCCATTTGTCCTCCTGCAATCAATATAAAATATTATTTTTTTTATAGAAGTGTCATAATCAATTAGTTAGTTGGGTCAAACAAGATCTCTGCCCAACAGTCATAATAATTAATTAGCATTATCAAATTTGAAATTCGGAATTGCCATAAATGGCAAAAAAATTCCAATTTCGAATTTACTAAAAACAAAATAATTTTTCAAGAAATTTAAATTTCAAAATTACTTTATTTTTTGGGATGTTACATCCTTTTCCCCTTCAATAAAACATTGTCCTCAGTGTTCGTTCCTTTCTTGGAACATGATTGGATGAGATTTCCGCAAATCTCCATCCAACTCCCAAGTAGCCTCCTCAGGACTAAAGTGCTTCCATTGCACCTTTACCTGAGCGACGACTCTGTTCTGAAGTGCTATTTCTCTCTGGTCTAGAATATGCAGGGGTTCCACCTGGAACTCACCTTCAGGTTCCACCTACATCAAGTTCCAATCAATCATATGAGTAGGGTCATGACCATACTTTTTCAACAAAGAAACATGAAATACATTATGAATTCTTAAATTATCTAGAAGTGAAAGTTGGTATGTTACAGGTCCAATTCGAGCTAGTATCTCGAAGGGCCCACAAAACCTCGGTGCCAACTTGGCACAGTTTCCTAACTTCAACAGACTTTTTTGGGCTTTGACCTTCAAATAAACATGGTCTCCCACTTGAAATTCCAAGTGTCTTCTTTTCTGATCTGCATAGCTCTTCTATCTGTCCTGGGATTCTTTCAAGTTCTATTGTACCTTCCTTACCATGTTCTCCATTTCTTGGAGCATCTCTGGTCCAACCATGAGTCTATCAGTCGGGTTATCCCAGCTAATTGGAGTCGTACACTTTCTGTCATACAGTACTTTGAAAGGGCTTAACTTAGCCGAAGTTTGGTACCCATTGTTATATGCAAATTCTACCAAGTGCAGGTAGTCTTCCCACTTGTTCGGTTTGGTTCTTACGTACATGCAGAGCATATCCTCTACGATTTGGTTTGTCCTTTCCGTCTTTCCATCCATTTGTGGATGATAACTCGTACTGAAATTCAAGTTAGTATTTAGCCCTGTAAACAATTCCTTCCAAAAAGCGGATGTGAATTTTATGTCTCTATCTGAAATCACCATTTTAGGAATACCATGCAGTCTAAAAATTTCTTTCATGAATATTTCAGCAATGTTTATAGCTTTAAAAGTAGAATTTATAGGAAAAAAGTGTGCAGACTTACTGAGTTTATCGATTACAACCATGATAGAATCATTTTGTTTCTGAGTTTTAGGCAAACCAATTATAAAGTCCATCGATATGGTCTCCCATTTCCAGTCTGGTACTAGTAATGGATGCAATAGGCCGGCTGGATATTGGTGCTCGGCCTTAACCTGCTGGCAATCTTAGCATCTAGCCAAGTATTCTACGGTTTTGCCCTTCATATTAGGCCAGTAAAATAGTTTTCTAAGTGTTTTTATTGTCTTCTGGTATCGTGGATGGCCAGAATACGGTTTCTTATGCACTTTATCCAAGATTATTAATTTTAACTCTACTGAATCTGGTAAGTAAAGTCTGTTTTTAAATCGTAATAGTCCCTTCTTGTCAATACTTAGATCTGGTTTATCTGAGTTTGTGGTACTGTTTTGTAATTTTTCCATTATCTTAGTGTAATTTTCGTCGTTAATACCTGCCGTCCTTATTCTTTGTTCGAGATCACTTTCTACCCAACTGATATTTATCTCAAATAACCCATGGACTCTTCTGCTTAAAGCGTCTGCTACCTTATTTTCCTTACCCTTGATATGTCTGACCTCGAAGTCGAATTCGCTCAAGAAGGCTAGCCATCTTGCTTATCTTGCATTAAGATCTGGTTGGCTAAACATATATTTCATCCCACTATTATCCGTCAATAGTAAAAAAATTCTGCCCATTGTGTAGTGCCGCCACATTTTTAAGGCGTGTATTACCGTTGCCAACTCTAAGTCATAAGTGACATAATTTCGCTCTTGTTCTTTTAATTTCCGGGACTCATAACAAATAACATGTCCTTCCTGAGTTAGGACACCACCTAGTCCTTCTTTACTTGCATCAACACATACGGTAAAGTCCTTATCTGGGTCTTCTACCTTCAGTATGGGTGTAGTTGTCAATAATTCCTTTAGCTTGTTAAAACTGTCTTGACATTTCTCTGACCAGTTAAACTTGGTCCCTTTCTTTTGTAACGACATGATAGGGTAGGCTATATTGGAAAACCCTTCTATAAATCTGTGATAATATCCGGTGATTCCCATGAATGACCGGATATTCGCTACATCCTTAGGTACTGGCCATTCCATGATGGCTTTTATCTTCTCAGGGTATACAACAATGCCTTCTGCTGAAATTACATGTTCTAGATATTGTATTTCCTTTTGATAAATGTCACACTTGTCAAATTTGGCATACAGTTTGTGTTTCCTCAACGTTTGCAAAACTATTCTTAAGTGTTCATCATGTTCTTCCTTCGTTTTAGAATATACCAGAATATCGTCGATAAATACTACTACGAACTTGTCTAAGTACTGACTGAAAATACTGTTCATCAGGCACATAAATGTGGTTGGTGAGTTAGTGATTCCGAAAGGTATGACTATGAATTCGTAGTGTTCATATCTTGTTTGAAAAGCTGTTTTGTTTATGTCCTCGTCTTTTATCCTAAATTGGTGATAACCGGATTGTAAGTCCAACTTTAAAAAGACCTTGGCCCCACCTACTTGATCGAACATATCATTTATCCTTGGTAAGGGGTATTTGTTCTTAATATTCATTTTGTTTAGTTGTCTATAATCGATACATAGTCTTAGAGTACCATCTTTCTTTTTCACAAAGAGGACTAGTGGTCAGCTTGTCGGCCATTTATTTCTGCATTTATTCGATGCAGGATTCTGCCCATGTCACCCACCGTCAAGGCTTCCTGCAAATTATGAATAACACTTTTGTTTGCTGAAATTAAACGTGGACAGTTCCTCTTTAGATGAGGTTCTCCACATTCCCATCACTTTAATGGCTCGCGAGAGCTATTCCCAAACTTCTTCGTTTCCAGATTTGTCGGTTTACCGCTGCTTTTTGTATTCATATGATTGGAGTGAAAATACTTTCTCGAAAAGCTTTTTGCTGCATTCCGATAAGGAGCTGGATGGTATCCTTTCTTCTGTTGGTTCATTCGATCTTATTTCTTATCCTTCCAGGCTTTGGGAAACTCTACCCGCTGTTTATACTAGTCATAGCACATTCGTGCTTTCCTGAATACTTGACTCAAGGATTTGGGGTTGTCAAATTCAATTCCGTCCCTGTAGGACTGTGGTAAACATCTTAAGAATTGTTGGATTTTTACCTTATCCTCCCGAATGTACAGTATGAACCTTAGTAGTTCAAAAAATTTATTTATAAGGTCCTCCATCGTCATCTGTCCAAGTCGTAATTCGTAAAATTCTTTCATTTTCCTTTCATAATAGGTTATAGAAAGGTATTATTTCTTGAAACACTTCTTAAAGTCAGACCATTCCAACTGTTTCTCCTTTAGGCCCTTGGCCAATTTCAAGTCTTGCCACCAAATGCTGGCCTTCCCTTTTAGATTGTAGATGGCCATTCTGACCTTCATATTGTTGGAATAGTTGTAGATATGGAAGTATTTTTTGATGTCCAACAACCATGCCTCAACTTCTTCTCCTTTCTTGGATTCTCCATCAAAGGTAGCTGGTTTAATCTTTTAAATTCTCCTTCAAGGTGGTCTATTTGTTCTTCTTTTTTTTGTCTGTTTTAGTTTTGTCCTTAGCTAAAGGTGTTCCTTCAGACGAATTGTCTCATTTGTCTTTTTCCGGCCCAGAGTTCTTGGAGGCCCTTTTGTTGACCTCTTCTTCATGGTTATCGTCCTTTGGGATTTTCTTGGTCACTATACTACGTAGCAGGACCTCATTTATCTCTTGCTATTCCTGCTGTGCTTTCTTCAATTTCTCATTGTCTTCTTTGAAAACCTATAGTTCAACAATAATATTCCTCATTGTTCCCAGTACTTCCATAGGAGAGATTCCCTCACTATTCTATCTTGACTCTCCATGAGGTCCCTGTTCTGGATTTCCTTCCATTTTTATTTCTGCATCATCCTGAGCTGCCATAATTCACACAAAACATAAATGTGTTCTGTTTGTAACAAAAAGGTTTATTAGTTTTGCATAGATTGAAATATGTGCTAAGCAACTAATGTGGCCCTGTTAAGGTCTAGTGTTGTAACCTTTTGCACTGATACCATATGTAATGTACCTATAATTACCATAAAAAAAAAATTATTTGTGGTCATAGATTTTCAATTAAAGATAAGCTTAACTCAAATCTTGCTGCAAGGAGATTAGACACTTCTTTCTCCCACATTAGTTCTTACCAAGGCTATTTTACAAGTGAAATTATATGACTTTACCTTTTCCTCATAATTGTTGACTCCTTCAAATCCTATAAGTGTTTCTTTCTATTTTATCCACATAGGCTATACTCCTGCCCTTAGCAGACTATACATCTAAATATACCAGTGTGTTTATGGAACCATATATATATATATATGACTAATGTCAAGATATCATTGTGCCACAAAATATTTACGCAACAACTTATATACATATATATAACTATTGCCAAATACATTACGCCACCAGATATTTATGCAACAATTCTATATGAATAAACATAACTATTACTAAACCTATTGGGCCATAAAACCTTAAGCAATAACCTATATCTATAAGTCCATTGTCAAAAGTACTGCGTCAGCAAGGCCTATAGTAAGATGAGTCTTATGAATGACCCTTCCATAAAATTCTCGAGTGGCCAATACGTTTTCCTTGGTAAGGTGGCAGAGAACTTAATGCACTCTTTGTTATCAACGATGTCTCAGTACGTGTGAATATTAGGCATGAATATGGTAGGTAAGAACCAGTTCTCACCTCACCCATTTAGGGATAATCGTCATTTCACTCGAAATATTTTTTGGAAGGAGACTTCGCTTTCCTTAACAGAATTTCTTTGAGTACCATGAGTCCAACCAAACTAGCACGAGTAAAATGAACTATTTGCTAACTCCATTTTCCGTGGATTGAGACGAGATCAACTTTGGGATATGGTTGAGGAGGTGTAAGGATCCTTCTTCCAGAGAATTTAAAATATTTTGATAGCATCCCCTCGGGATTATCACAAGTTTAAAGTGTCCTTTCGAAATCTCGCCACCTTGCCCTAGCAACAGTACTGAACTTACGGACTGCCATTAAGCATCCTCAGACTAGTAGATGGATGCTAGGGCTACCATTTTCATTAATCTTCTTTTGACATATGCTCTGTGTGTTCCCCTGCGATTAAGGTCGAGTTACCAGACCATCTTTGTAACTACTCAATGCCTAAGTTGTGGACTCGTTCTAGAGCCAAATGTTTTGGGTGGGCCTCTACCATTGGGACTCCACACAAATAAGGTAAGGTTATCTAGATTGTTGCTTTAGAAGTCTTCTGTATTAAAATAAACTGCTCTGGTTACTGAGTTGTTCGACGTGAGGTTTTTTTTTATAGTCTACTTATTGGATAATGGAAAATGTTATACATTCATGAAGTTTTTATTTACCTTACAGTCCTTGTACTCTTTGTTGTCTTATCATATACACCACCCCTCATTAGGCTTTAGTAAAAGATCCCTCGTTTCTTCACCGGAGGGTAGAGTCTCATGAAAGTGTCCTTTTGTGAAATATTCAAAGCATTGTGTAATTCATCTTTTATGTGTTGTGGTCTCGACCAGTTGTCAATGTTTAAACTAAAGACCTCTGTGCTTTCGGCGTGCTAAAATAGCTTACAGCACCAGCCAAAAGCCCTTAAAATTTCTCAGATGTATTTATCATATTTTGCTATCCTTACGAATTGAAACCGGTGGTGAGGGTTTTCTATATCAAACTTGAATTAATAATATATCCCCTGTAAATTGATATTAGCTCAATAGTCAAGTAGCTTCTGTCCCACATGGGAAAATATGCTTAGGTCGTTTTATGCTCAACATGTTTGTGTCATTTGAAAGGAAGACTAAACTCGACAGTTAGATGTATTCTGGTCTAAAAGGAGAACTTAAGCTCTTTTATGCTTAATATAGTATACACCATCCATATATAAAGGGACTTAGTATAGTTGCTTATTATATTTCATTATTCAAGAATACTGTATAAAGATTTCCTTGAATTAATTTAAATCATTTCTTTTGAATTGATACACATCACTAATGATGGGCCGTGTTTGATGCGAGGGTACCCATCAGTGAGTTGTTGTCCATCCATCCTCGGCCCTGAGTGTCTGTCCAGCCGGAAAGTAACAAAGGAAGGAATCCGTGTGAGCCGGAAATTCAGAAGTTAAGTAATATCTGGGTATGATGTCTGAATAAACAATTATCACTCTGTTCATGTTTTCTCAAGTTTTCCTTGAATGAATTTTTCTAATCTTCGGATGGTGATTATTCCAGGTTTCATCTATAAAAAGATTTCAGATATCCATCTGTGTGCTCGGTGCAAAAGGTATTCGAGTTCCCTTCTGTAACCCTTCCGAAGGTCAAACAGTTAGTGTGGTAATTTTGCATGTAGTCATTTCGTGTCGTTTCCTCTGTCTCCTATCAGACCTGGAAGGGAAATTTTTTCCCAACTGTAACTTAGAGTTTGGTTCAGATATTAGTATGATTCTTACAACACTTTATGTACAGGATTACCCTGTTTGTTCGAAGTAATGGAATGGTTGTTTAAATGGTCCTCCTTATCGTTTCGAGTCTCACCCTACTCTGGAAATTAATTACCACGGAATTACTATTTATAAAAAACTCTGTTACACATCCTGAATGCTGGGTTTCTAAGAAAGGATATCGATGCATATCAAATCTATAATATTATATCGTTTTACTCCCTTTCAACATGCCTTGTTGTCATTGTCGATATGTTTCAATATGAATTGGTAATAGTTAGATTAGACACAACACTGAGTAAATATAATGATATGAGTTATTAAGATAATTGGTGAAATGAGATTTTGATTCTGTGTTTTATTTCGAGATCTCTTATTTACACACACACACACACATATATGCAGATTTATAATCATCCATACCTGTGCATCTATCGTTGTCTAGACAGTGTAAGGGGATGTTTTTTTTAATGACTGGTAGGATTTTAAGATTCGAGTTATATGTATATTCATCCTTCCATAGATTGTCTAGTGTTTAAAACGGTGGTTATTCTTTTATTTAGGTCTTCCACTTTGTACAAAAAGGAACAATACACTTAGATGTTATATCAGCATATGACTTATGACGTTTATGCAACTCTCCCTCCTTATTCTTATGGAAAGATTCTACTTCTGTAGTAACTATAACTAATCAGTGTAGCTTATTCAATCTGATTTGGTACTGTAATGAAAATTAAAGAGGAACTCAGTCTCTCCGATTCAATATTTCTCTGTACTAAAAGTAGCTTTATTGTCAGTTGGTATAATTTGTTTCATATATATATATATATATATATATACTATGACATCCGGTCTCTATGTAGGAGCGTTTTCTATTACAACTATACCATTTTGTCTAGGCAATTATATCTATGTAAGTTAACAACTGCATATATATATATATATGTCTGTAGAGTCCATACTGTCTTGTACCTTTCTCTTTATACGAGAAAGGAAAACTCAGCTATTAAAATTGAACTCTCTGAATTTTTAATTACAGAGATACACATAAATTTATTGTATATTTAGACTTGTTAAAATACAATGATACATGGATAATACCACCTAGAAATCCCAATTACAGAAGAAACAACTCCCGAACTAGGTTATCTGTTATAAACTCCACATACGAACATATTTCATTCACGAAAATAATTCACTTAAACACAAACAAATGCATATATCAGATATCCATTTATATAGCATTCATCCAGAATTAATCTAGAAGTTTCCTTTGATCCGATGTTAAGTTTAGCAACATTCAACCAGATTTCATCCATAACAATAACCATAACCAGAGTTTACAGATGTAGCCTATTTGATATCCATTTATATAACAGTCATTCAAAGGAGAGGTAGAATAACATATCTGAACCAAATTCGCGGGAAGACAAAGGGAACAACCACGTTCCTCCCAATTGTAGAACAGGGCAGCCAAATCACTTGTCCTGTTCACCCCCTAGCCTGACTATGAGTCCATGAGGGTTAACTCGGAACTCCTCCTCAGAATCGTCGTTCCACTTCAGAAAACTTCTTCTTGCCTCACACTCAGTAGGGAGTGTTCATAACAACAAGCAGTCATAAATGTTTCTCCTTAGCATACTCCTCCTTGCCTCACACTTCAGAAAACAATGTTCATAACAGTAAGAGGTACTTCCTTTCCCAGCATACTTGGCAACGTCCTGCCTCCTCACATATGCTATTTAAAACAATAAACAATATTTTTGCCTAGGTCTTTTTCCCTCGGGAATTTTCGCAGCTTTCTAAATCCCTGATTTTCTGGGGCTGCCAATGGCCAAATCCCTGATTTTCCACTTGTAACAATCAGCCCAGAAGTAGTTCCAACATGTTCCCCACCCATGGAGTCATAGTCAGTTGATTTTAACATGGCTGTTCCATTTGTCCTCCTGCAATCAATATAAAATATTCTATTTTTATACAAGTGTCATCGTCACTTAGTTAGTTGGGTCAAATCATATCTCTACCCAACAGTCATAATAATTAATTACCATTATCAAATTCGAAATTCGAAATTGCCATAAATGGAAAAAAAAATTCCAATTTCGAATTTACTAAAAATGGAATGATTTTCTAACAAATTTAAATTTCAAAATACTTTATTTTTGGGGATGTTACACTTGGCATGGTCCAGAATGGCATCCCTCATAAGAAGGAGTGATGAGTCACATATGCGATTCTCGGGCAATATCTTGCAGAGTGTGGTAGTAGTGAGTGGTCATTTACAGGCAATGACTATGGTTGGGTGAAAATGATGTGACATTTTCTATGGTTAATAGAGCATGCCAAAATTTTAACACTTCCTCCTCTAACTTAGATTCCAAGACCTAGGTATCTTTCACCCCTGCTGCAAGCTTCTCTTTCCCTACATCTGAGGAGGAATTTCTTCTTTTTGGTATTTCCTCCCCTTTTGTGGCGGCATTCTTTGTGTCTTCCATCTCATCCTTTGATTTATTACCATCTCTTGGTTCACTAGGCTCCATGTATTTTGGTTGGGAGGGGAAATAATTATCCGGAAAGTTGACCACTTGGCCTAAATCTACAAAGACGGCCCCTATTTCCTCTATTTTATGTTTGTGAGCCTTTCTTCCTCTTTTCCTTTCCTCTCCTAAAGTCTTTTTCAAAAGTTTGAGGGGGTTAGTTTTGATGCCCGAGTTGACAGTGGTGGATGATGGGGAACCTTAAGAGGTTCCCACCCCTTTTCCTTTCAACATTTCCCTTTGCAGCTTACATAGTTGGTGGATCAGAATGTTATTTACTATTTTTTCTCCATTTTTTTCTCTTAGAGATATCATATCCACCTTTACTTCCTCCAAGTACATGTCCTATGCCATTTTGACTTCTGCTTCCACCTTCGACTCACATTCGAAGCCCTGGGTATCTTTCTCCCCGCTTCCCCTTTTGTAAGCTGCTCTTTCCCCATATCCGAGGAGGTATTTCTTCTTTTTGGTATTTCCTCCCCTTTTGTAGTTGTAGTATTTGTTTCTTCCTTCTCTTCCTTTGATTTATCATCCTCTCTCGGTTCACTAGTCTCCTCCTCCAAGGCTTGGAATCTATTACCATTGTTCTATTCTGGGTTCGTCCCTAGTTGTTTAGTTTCCTTTCTATTTTCCTTTATTTTTCTTGGGATTTTCAGGAAATCCTCCTTGTCGGTTTCCTCGTTTAATTTGTTTGATGGGTTTGTATCATTTTGGGGGAATTCCCTGAAAAATTGGCCATGAACATGGCACATTTTTCATCTGAATGGGATATGCGTGTAGTGGATATGCGTGTAGTCCAGGGGTTGAGTTCAATCATTGTATTGGTATGAAACTGTAATTGACTCTAGTAGGGCGCCTGCTACATTCATGTATACACAAATTCTAGCATAAGAGATGTACTTGGACGATTTGGTGACTTTCAATACTTTGATGAAGAATCCCAGTGTGTTCCCGATTCCCTACAAGGTTTTGGGATCTTACAACTCTCATGGTAGTGAATACATTCCCGATTCTCGAGCTTGAGAATGTCGCACTTTACACGGACACGGAGATCGTCACCGTTATCAGTGGAGAATAAGAAGAAACAACGAATCCACCAACATCAGGACGGCGAAGTTCTCAGAGTAATCGTTCTCAGAGCAATCGTTTTCATGGATTCGAAAGTTATAGAAGCACTCAAGCTGCGCCTGCATGCCAATGATCGTTTTCACCATCTCGCCCCAGCTCTCGCCAGCGTATAAATGCACCTGAGACTGTTTGAGGTATAAATGCATGAAGATCAGTGAATTTACATGTAAGAATATTCTAGATGGATAGTATATGTCATGCCATTTCTGGTGATATGTGGAACATCACGTAACTTTTCACGGTCAGAGAGTTATGGCCATATGAAGTTGGATAACCCTCATAAATTATCTAGAAACCCCTAGAAGGTTAAATGCGTCAATTATTCTAGAAGCTCCTAGAAGAAGTGTACCAGTCAAATTGATGGTAACTAGGAGTTAATCATGAGTATAATTGTTGCATTAAGAAAATAATTAAAAATAAATTAGTTGCAACAATAAGTTGTGAGTTTGGTAATTATGGTAAAAACCGTAGTAGAAAAACCATGACAGAAAAATCGCGGCAGCAAAACTGCGGTAGCAGAACGCTACAAGAAGAAAAATTTATGGTTTTCATATGTGTAGTGTTGAATCTATGAATCTGGTTGAGGGTTTTCCTTGTAAATCTATTGGATGCCCTCTTGGAAGTTTAGGGCTTATTGTAGAGTTGATCTGTGGTAGATCTAGTGAAGTTTATTATTGGTTCATGTTTAAGGGATTTTGGTTGAGGTATGTTGTTGAAGTTATTGGTACAGATAGAGGTTATATAACAATGAGATTGTGGCACATGGTTGATGTGAGGATTTATGGTATTAGATTTATGGAGAGTGTGGTGCATTCCTAGAGGTATCTTGTTGGTTATCTTGGTGTATGTTATTGGTATATGGTAGAGGTATATGATTGGGTACATGGATGAAATACATACTTGAAGTACATGGTGATCTTGATACATCTTGTTGAGGAATAGTTTGGTTTGTTGTTGATACATGATTGGTACATGTCGTTGGTTATGTTTGTATAGTGTTAATGTACATGGTTGATGTACATGATTGATGTGCATTATTGGCACATGGTTTGAGTCATATTATTGTGATTTTGGGTATGAGGTCTATGCTATCGGATATGATATATTGAGGAGAGTATTGGTACATGTTGTTGGTGTATTTAGTTTTGTTGGGATAGGCAAGGCACATGTACAAATTGGTTGATGAGTACACAATGACAGGTTTCGCAGTGACATATTTGACAGAACAAGTTGTGATAGTGAAATATTCAGTTTCTACATTTGGCACTTATATTTCAGGGTGGTTGGACGGGGAAATGATAGATGGTTGTAGACACCTTTCAGTTGTAGCCGAAGAACATAGGGGGTTGTAGCCTCCTTCTGTTTGTAGCGAGAGAATTGGGGAGTTGGAGCTTCTCTCAGGTTGTAGCTTGAGAAACTAGAGGGTCGTAGCCTCCTTCCAGTTGTAGCTGGAGAATTGGAAGTTGGAGCTTCCTTGAATGTAATTCTTGACATATAAGAAAAACATTATGTGGTTTTCTTCCGCATTGGGTTTCCATGTAAATATTGGTGTATTGTGCATTGTGCCACGATTTGTTTGTTATTGTTTATTATGCAGTAATGAATGTTAATGCTTATGATACAGTAAGATATTGATGATAAACATATGAACATGGTTGAATAAGTAAAAGAATATACATTGTTGTTTAAAGGATTAATAATTGGTATAATTTGTCATTACTGATTCATCCCCCGTATCAGTAATCCAACAGATATAATGTATATGTCTTCGTTAGTGCAG
>JZKD02S0010019.1:679529-709654 GCA_000966675.3 Picea glauca
TGTATAATTGTAGAGAACCTATGGTTCTAGCACAGGATATTTTTTTGTATAATTGTAGACAACCCATGGTTATGCAATGTTAACATTTGATATCTACAATTCCATTGATCCAAAATGATTTGTGTCAGATTTAAGGGCAAAAGTGTTGATATCCCCTCCCATTATTTTGAGCAATTGGAAAAGGGTCCATTCATCACGCATATCAACTACTTCTTTTACCCTAGATGCTCATAATTTGAAAACACTCAATTTGTCGACTAATCCCAATCACATATATTCATACAAATGACCACTATCTCATACACTTTATTTTTTGACAAATACACCGAATTGATATAACATACAAGGGTGGGTGCAATCTAATGATGGTCTCTCATGACGCATTAGTGAAAATACAAAGATGGAAAAAAAAAGTATTATCTTGGAGGAATTATTCAAGCTGATTTTACAATGAATTTGAATATGATGTAAAAAAATGAAATGTAGGGAATTGAAAAATCTTTTCAAATATGTATTTTTTATTTATAGAATTTGTGAATAACTATGTGCAATTTGTTTTTTTCTAACAATGTTAATTTTTTTTAAAGAAAAATATTGTGAGACAGTTGACTTAAGTTGATGGACAATTGGTTGTCATTGATGTCAACCCTTGGAGAGTGATATTGTAGATTCATGTCAACCCTTAGTGATTGATGTCAACCCTTGGAGAAGTATGGTAACGAATTCTGGTTGCATAAAGGCATGGATAAGGGACTCGAGTCTGTTTGAGGTATAAAGGCATGAAAATCAATGAATTTATAGGTAAGACTATTATAGATGGATAGTATATGTCATGCCATTTCTAGTGATATGTGGAACGTCACATAACTTTTCATGGTTAGAGAGTTATGGCCATATGAAGTTGGAGAAACCTCATGAGTTATCTAGAAGTCCCTAGAAGGTCAAAGAAGTCAATTATTCTAGAAGCTCCTAAAATAAGTGTACTAGTCATATTGATGGTAACTAGGAGTTAATCATGGGTATAGTTCTTGCATTAAGAAAATAATTAAAAATAAATTAGTTGCAACAAGAAGTTGTGAGTTTGATAATTTTGGTAAAGTAGTTATAATGAGAAGATTGAAAATTCAAAGTGGCTGGCCAAGAAATAAATTAAATAATAAAGTGGTTGAAACAAGAAGTAAGTTAAGGGTAAATAAGTTATGAATTGATTAATTATAGAAAAGTTAGTTGCAACAAGAAGTTGTGAGTAAAGATAAATTATTTAAATAATAAAGTAGTCAAAGTGGTTGCAAAGAGAAATTATTTAAATAATAAAGTGGTTGCAACAAGAAGTGGTGAGTTTACTATTTATGGATAAGTCAAAGGGGTTGCAAAGGAAATTAATTAAATAATAAAGTTAGTTGCAACTGGGAGTGGAGAACTTACTATTTGTGGATAATGGTTAAGTTAAGTGGAAAAAGTGGTTGAGTGGACAAAGTGGGTTAAGTTGGTTAGAAGGCAACCCCTTGAGGAAGCTACATGGAAGTATAAATAAGAGAGAAAGACTCTCCAATTATAACCTATTGAATATCATTGAATATCTATTTTGTGAAAGGTTATTTGGTACGTATTATTGACAAAAAAATTGCACCAGAAAAAGTGCGGCAGGAAAATTGCAGCAAGAAAAGTGCGGCATAAAAATCGCGACAGGGAACGTGCGGCATAAAAATTGCGTAAAGAAAAGTGCGTCAAAAAAGTCGCGGCAAAAAAACCATGGCAAAAAAATCACTGCAGAAAAAACGTGGTAGCAGATTCACGACAACAAAATCGTGGTAACAGAACACTACAAGAACAAAAATGTATGGTTTTCATATGTGTAGTGTTGAATCTATGAATATGGTTGATGGTTTGCCTTGTAAATCTATTTGATGCCCTGTTGGAAGTTTAGGGCTTGTTGTAGCGTTGATTTGAGATAGATCTACTAAAGTTTAGTATTGGTTCATGTTTGAGGGATTTTGGTTGAGGTATGTTGCTGAAGTTATTGGTATAGATAGAGGTTGTATAAAAATGAGGTTGTGGATTCTGTAGGGGTGTAGAAGGATTGGCAAGTGTCATGTAAATGGAAGGAAATTTGTAAAAATGAGGTCTCATGTTCGATTCTCACCCCGATTTACTTGTGCTCCATTCTGACAGGCTGGGTGGATGCACCTGGGGTTATAGTGGTATCTGATGGGGATCGACCTTGTGTCACGTGAGTATCAGAACCGTGCATTGTTGATTCTCTCGGTATATATAAAAAAACAATGAGGTTGTGGCACATGGTTTATGTGAGGATTTATGGTATTTGATTTATCGAGAGTGTGGTGCATTGCTAGAGGTATCTTGTTGGTTATCTTAGTGTATGGTATTGGTATATGGTAGAGGTATATGATTGGGTACATGGATGAGATACATACTTTAAGCACATGGTGATCTTGATACATCTTGTTGATGCATATTTTGGTTTGTTGTTGATACATGATTGGTACATGTTGTTGGTTATCTTTGTATAGTGTTGATGTACATGATTGATGTGCATTATTGGCACATGGTTTGAGTGATATTCTTGTGATTTTGGGTATCAGATCTATGTTATCAGATATGATATATTGAGGAGAGTATTGGTACATGTTGTTGGTGTATTTAGTTTTTTTGGTACAGGAAAGGCACATGTACAAATTGCTTGATTAGTATACAATGACAGATTTGACAGAACATGTTGTGATAGTGAAATATTCAGTTTCTACATTTTACACTTATATTTCAGGGCAGTTAGATGGGGCAAGGATAGGTGGTTGTAGCCACCTTCCGGCTATAGCCGGAAAGCATAGGGGGTTGTAGCCTCCTTCTGGTTGTAGCCAGAGAATTGGGGATTTGGATCTTCCCTCAGGTTGTAGCCTAAAAAACTAGGGGTTCAGAGCCTTCTTCCAGTTGTAGATGGAGAATTGGAAGTTGGTGCTTCCTTGAATGTAATTCTTGACATATAAGAAAAATATTTTGTCGTTTTCTCCTGCAATGGGTTTCCACATAAATATTGGTGTATTGTGCATTGTGTGGATTTGTTTGTTATTGTTTATTATGCACTAATGAATGTTAATGCTTATGATATAGTAAGATATTGATGATGAACAAATGAACATGGTTGAATAAGTAAAAGAATATACATTGTGGTTTAAGGGATTAATAATTGGTATAATTTATCATGACCGATTCACCCCCCCTCTCAGTAATCCAACAAATATAATGTATATGTCTTTGTTAGTGTAGGTTTTGAGTACCTTAATGATGAAATTTCCTTTTTTTTTGTATAATTGTAGAGAACCCATGGTTCTAGCGCACGGTATTTTTTCAAAATATGTAGTATTATTTTATATTATTTTTAATTATGAAAGTCAACATATCCTTGAAATTACAATGTCTTGCATTAGTGAAGGCCACAAGGGTCTTAACATGATCAATTTTATTTTTTATTTTTTAGATTGTAGATATCGGTCTCTTCTGGTATGCCGTATAATTTATTTAAGAAATGGTTAAGCTGATAAAAAATTATTGTAGAAATAAAAGAGGTATGTATTTTAGGGATATATGTCAAGATAAAAAGAGATTAAAAATAATAAGAAATATTAATCTTAAAATAAAATTATATATATGGAATCTACATAGTTGGCTCTATATGTGTCTATAGTTTAATTGACAACAAACTTGTGTAGCCTATAGAAAAATAATGTCAAAAACAAAGATATTGAGAGGTATTCATAAAAATGGAGTTTTCAATGTTTTTGCAAAACAAATCAATAGGTTTTTCAACCTAAGCATAAATCCAAGGAAACCAACTCAAAACAATGTATGTTTGTCATTCTTACCCCCCAAAAAATGAAATGGAGGCAACATGCATGTGCTCCTAGGAATGTGCATGTGCTATAGGAATGCGTGCATTCTCTTATGCCTAAGTTTCATTTTCTCTCCCTCTCTCTCTTTCTCCCCCATCTCTCTCTCATGCCTTCCTTATTTCCCTCTCTCTACCTATATCTCTAACTCCCTCTCTCCCCCCATCTCTCTCTCTCTCTCCCCCTTTATCCTTTTTCTGTATCTCCTTGTTTTCATCTGTCTCTCTCCCATACTCCCCCATCAATCTCTCTCACTCTCTCCTTCTTACTCACTTGATCCCATCCCCCTTTCCCCTCTCTCCCTCTCTCCATGTTTATCTTTTTCTCTCTCCTCTACTCCCCCTCCTCTATCTCTCCCCTACATATACCCCTCACTCGGTATCATTCTCCCTCTCTCTTTATCAATGCCCCTTTCTCTAGCCCCCACCTCTCTCTCTCATTCTACCCCTCTCTTTCTCTCTCTACCCCTCTCTCCCTCTCTCTCTATATACCCTTGTTTATATTTGAGACCCTCTCTCCTCTCACTCTCATTCACTCTCACTTTATCTCTCTCTTCCCCCCTCTAACACTCTTTGTTTTCAACCAAGGTTTTGGGAAAGTTGCACACACATACACCATAGGTCAATATTGTGCACACACCCATGATGATACATTATGCGACATGAGGAAGGATCAACTTCAACGCCAACCGAAGGAAGATTGCGTGCACAAACCCAATTTTTCACTACACACAAGGAATCAAGAAGAAGCCTACATGCAACAAATCTAAGTTTTTCTTCACAAATATGTTTTAATCAAGTACTATAACGACCTAGATTATCATGGGAAAATGTATTGATGAGATGGAAAGTTATTTAGGATTGTCATGCTCCAGGAAGATTTGGGGACTGCACATGGACACATAAAGTGTGTGGATCTGTTGCTCACTCAAGAGAGTGGAGGAGATGTAACGTCTCCAACCACCCAAGTGGGGAAACACCAGTACAATTCTACTCTGAAACATACCCAACCTCCCACAGGCCGGGCATGCAACACTAAGAACGTGCCTCTTGGATGATTTCGAAACTCTGATAACAATCAATTAATAGATAAGCACGAAATATAGACATGCAATGATCAAGATTCATACCATGACATATAATACATGCACAACATTAACTAGAAAGCATGCATATTATAGGTAAAAATCTCTGGTATAATAATTTGATATGCAGCAGAAATAAATACATAAGAAAAGGAAACTGTAACAGAGAGAACTTATCTTTTATAAACGAAGAAACCAATTGGATGCAAACCAAGGATGTTCTACCCAACCATAGACACTATTGTTCCAAGTCTCAACAACAATGTCACCCCCAAGCCAGGGCTATGAATCCACAAGGACAATTCTAGAGTGTTACTTGGCTTCCCAAACCAGTCAACACTCAATCTATCACAGGTTTTTCCAGCATTCACAACAATCCAAGTACATAGCTCTCTTCTACCCAGCCTACACCACCCAAGAGAATGGACCTCCACCCTTCTCTGCCACATAGTCCCTCAGGCGGTCCCTGTCCTTCCAGGGATCTAGTGCGGCTGGTCCAGAATCTTCATGCTGGGACTCTCAGGACTCACAGTTGTGATCAAGTGGAACATAGGAAAAGCATATAAGACATGCAGGATTCCAATCATGGCTAGATTAAACCAACAATCTCTACAACTAACAATCATGGTTGTTCTTCAATAGTTTGTCTTCCTTTCCCAAGCCAAGACACGAAAATGAGGAAAGATGAGTGAGTGAAGGAAATAATGAAGTGCAGACACCACGAGAGAGGATGAACAATGAAAAAAATGGGTGAATGAACACGTGAGGGGACCAACAAAAACACCAGAATGGGGACGAGAATGAGAGTGAGTGAATGACCAAAAAAAATGAGAGAATTATCCAACTGAGGAACCCCTTCCATAGACCAGGGACAGGTTTTTGTAATTCGTGGGGATCAAGAGCCTCTTGGCCTTCCCCCAAGATCTCACGTAACTAATTTCTCCCCCATTACACAAAATTGGTAATATAAAATAAATAAGCACTTAGCCCCTCAATCCCCCTCTCTTGTGGAATCATAGCCCCCTATAACTCTAGTCCTTGTCCGTCTAGCAACCAATGATGTATTTATTATTAACAATGATCAAAACATTACATTTCTTAAGAACACATAAATTTTCATAATTGTTTGGGAACTCTCACCTCTCGACAATGTAACAATACATTATTTAATATGGGGGCTTAAAACCTGGGGTGTTACATCCCCTCCCCCTTATTTTGGCGCTATCCTCAGTGCATATAGAAAACATGAATCAAAATTCAAAAATTTAGTCAAAACGTTGCAAATACTCTACCCACATGGAATCTTCATGCTCCCAGGTAGCATCCTCAGACCGTAGCAGGTCCACTGAAATTTTACCAGCTCTATAACTTGATTCCTAAGAAATTTGACTTTCTGTCCAGTATTTGCATTGGCTGGACCTGAAAGTCTCCGTCTATCTCTACATGAATTAGATGCCAATCAATAACATGGATATGATCATGTACATATTTTTCTTTCCTCCTTATACGCTTTCTCCCATATCTATAAAGCACACTCCCATCCCTAGTTTGTATAACACCCTAAGCACTATTCACCAACACACCCAACAAAGAGACATGAAATAAATTATGCACATTCATGGAAACAAGAAATGCAAGCATGTATGAAACTGGCCCTATTCTGTCCAATATCTCAAATGGACCACACAATATGGCTACCAACTTTGTACAACTACCCAACTTCAAAGATCTCTTCTTGGGATTTACTTTCAAAAGCACATGCTCTCCTACTTTAAATTCTCTTGTTGTCCTATTCTTGTTGGCATAAACCTTATGTCTATCTTGAGCTACCTTTAAATTTTTATTAATCTTAACCATCTAGTCTTCCATTTCCCTGAGCAATGCTGGATCAAGTACCACTCTATCTGCTAGGTTGTCCCAGCTTACTGGAGTACTACATTTTATACCATACAAGGCTTCAAATGGGATCATTTGCAATGAAGCTTGATAAGCATTATTATGGGAAAACTCAACCAAGTGAAAGTAATCTTCCCACTTATATGGCTTATCCATCACATACATTCTTAACATGTCCTCAATTACTCGGTTGACCCTCTCTGTCTGCCCATGTGACTGTGGATGGTATGTTGTGCTAAAGTTCAGATTTGTACCAAATCCTTTAAATAATGCCTTCCATAATTTTGAAGTAAACTTTCTGTCTCTGTCTGAGAAAATTGTCCTAGGTATCCCATGCAACCTAGCAATTTCCCTCATGTAAATTTCTGCAATATTAGTTGTTGTATGAGTTGTTTTTACAGGAACAAAATGAGCATCATTTGTCAATTTATCAACCACTACCATGATTGAATCATGTTGCTTCATTGTCCTGGGAAATTTAGTAATAAATTCAATGGTTATCACTTCCCATTTCTTCTCTAGAATTGGTAATGGTTGTAGCAAACCCACTAGGTGTCTATGCTCAACCTTCAATTTATGACATTCCATACATCTGCCGATGTAATAAGAAACATAATTTTTCATTCCTGGACAAAATAATTGGCTTATTACTGTTGTAATTGGTTTCTGGTAACCTGGATGTCCAACATATGGAACATTATGCATTTCCTTTAATACCAAATTCCTAAGTTCTCTGGAATTAGGAACATAAATTCCATTTTTATGCATAAGTAGTCCATCTTCCTTTATCTCATACTCTTTCACTTTTTGTTGTACATCTCCTTATTGTAAGCTTTCCTTTACCTGTAGGTAATGTTAATTTGTAGCAACAACATATAAAATTATTCTCTTCAAGTCCGACTAATGCATACTAACAACTGTATCATGCATGAAATGCACTCTTCTACTAAGTGCATCGAAAACTTTATTTTATTTTCCTTTGATATTCTTGATATCAAAGTCGTATTCACTTAAAAGTTCCAGCCATATTGTTTTCCTGGAATTCAAAGTTGGTTGTTCAAAAAGATAATTCATACCATTGTGGTCAGTTCTTAATTCAAATCTCTTTCCCATGAGATAAAGCTTCCACATATTCAATGCGAGAACAATGACATCAAGCTCCAAATCACGTGTGGCATAATTCCTCTCATGCTCTTTAAGATTTCTGGACTGATAACAAATGACATGTCCATTTTGAGTGAGGAATCTACCAATTCCTTCCTTGCACGCATCTGTACATACAAAAAAACTCTCATTTGGGTCAGCAATATTCGAGATAGGTGCACTAGTAAGTAATCCGTTCAATGACTTAAAATTTTATTCACATTTTGTTGTCCATTCAAATTTAATTCCCTTATTTTGCAAAGATGTGATGGGATGAGGAATCTTAGAGAAACCTGCTATGAATCTTTTGTAGTAACCATCTAACCCAATAAAAGATATGACTTCTGAAATGTTCCTGGGTGTTGGCCATCCTCTAATGGATTCAATCTTCTCAGGATCTACTACTATACCTTGTTCTGAAATAATGTGCCCCAAGTAATGGATCTGTTCTCGATAAAAAGAACACTTACTCAGCTTGGCAGACAACTAATGTTCTCTTAGCACTTGCAATACCAATCTTAGGTGATGTTCATGCTCCTCCTCAGACTTATAATAGAAAAGTATGTCATCCATGAATACTATGAAAAACGTATCCAAATAATTTATGAATATGTCATCCACTAAGAACATAAATACAATAGGTGTATTGGAAAATCCAAATGGCACCACTACAAACTCATAATGCCCATACCTGATTCTAAAGGTTGTCTTATGGATGTATTCTTCCTTGATTCTTACCTAATGGTATCCTGATCTCAATTTATCTTTGAAAATATCTTTTATCCTCTAAGCTGATCAAAGAGGTCATCAATTCTGGGTATAGGATACATGTTCTCTATAGTAGACTTATTCATCTGTCAAAATTCAATACACAACCTCAAGGTTCCATCTTTATTTTTGAAAAAGAGTATTGGTGCTCCCCAAGGTGAAACACTTGGATGTATGTACCCTTTATTCAACAATTCCTCGAATTTCATTTGTAATTCTTTTAACTCAGGCATAGAAATTTTGTAAGGTGTTTTTGACATCGGGGCAACTCTTGGCACTAGATCAATAGAGAAATCTATCTCCCTTTTTGGTGGCAGCCCTGGTATTTATTGGAATACATCCTTTAATTCTTGTAGTATTGAGAAATATTCAAGGCTTGGCCCCTTTGTCTTTTCTGGCTCCTCCACATGGGTTGCATACAATTGACATCCTTTTCTGAAACATCTCTTCAACTGTAAGGCTAAAATCTCCCTTATAGAGATGGGTCTTGGAACTCCTTTCACAGTGCTATGTTTTCCATCTCCATCAAGACATGTAAATTTATTTCTATGACAATATAGGACAACATTATGCTTGTCCAACCAATCTATTCCAATTAGAATATCATAAGACCCCAATGGTATGATATTTAGATCAACACTGGTATTCACACCATTAAGGATTATGGAACAACTTCTGACCGTATCATGGATTCTTCTCTTGGTTCTAGTGGCTAGCTGAACCAAACTTGATTTCCCAAGCTTACTTTTCTCCAAATGTAATCTATCCACTATTTTAGGATCAATGTAACAATGAATTTCTCCTAAATCAATTAAAATAGCAACAAACTGATTTATGATCTTACCTTCCACCTCGATCATGTTGGCTTGGTATTTTGCTTGTCGATCATCTAAGGATGCATAGATTCTTCAGTTTTCACTTTGTCCTTTATGTGTGGGAAATCCTTGTACAGGTGATCTTCTTTGCATCCCCAACATTGGATTGGCGGTCTTCCCCTTTTCCCCAAGGAATCTTCTTTCTTGGAATCATCCTTAGCATACTAGTCTTGATGATTTTTCTTAGGCTCATTTCTATTGAAAGGAGGTTTGAATCCCTTCCTCCTCTGATAAAAATTCTCCTTCTTCTTGTCTTTCCAAGATTTCTGCATGTGTTCTCTACCCTGCCCTTGCTCATACAGGTACTTATCTTTCCCGATGGCGTCAGTCAAGGTCTTGGGTTCATCATACCAAATCTTTTCTTTATAAAAGTCTAGTAGTCCACTCGAAAACTTCTGTATTTTTACCTTTTCATCATTTATAAACCAAACATAGTTTAACAATGCCAAGAACTTCTTCTCATATTCTTTCATGGTCATGCTTCCCAGCCTAAGTTTAAAGAAATCCTGCATTTTCTTGTCATAAAAATGCTCTGAGAGGTACTCCTTTTGGAAATACTTTTTGAATTTCTTCCAAGTGATCCTATTCTCATTAATATGTTCAAATTGCTTCAGTTGATCCCACTGCATTGCATCTTTCCCATGTAAGTGGTAGGTGGTAGTTCTGGCTTCTAGATTTGATGAATAGTTATGCAATTGGAAATATCTCTTGAGTCCAAGCAACCATGCTTCAACATCATCTTCCCTTTCTCTTTCACCTTCAAAGGATGGTGGCTTGAGCTTCCTCAAATCTCCTTGCAAACTATCCACCTCATGTATCCTTATTTGGTGCCTAATAAGAGACGCCTCTGAACTGCTTAAGGAATATTCAGATGCATAAAACTTTCTTGCTGAGTAAGGAGGTGAGTGGTGTCTATGAGCTCTGCTATCACTTCTGCAATAACCCACTCTTCTACGATCATCTCTTCTTTCATGACACCTGTCGTCTTCCTCTTTATTTGATCCATTATTTGCTTGACCTTGAAACTGGTTTAAGCTATGCATCACTCGAGCATTTATCTGAATTTTCTCTCTCATCAGCATCTTGGTGTCTTCCTTGTAGCTCTGCAATTCTATTTTCAGGCTCTTCACAGTTTCTAGCAATGTTTGTTTCTCCCCTCAGCCATTGCGTCCGTTGGATTCTGTATCTGCATTGCCAATTATGGTATTATGGCCTGCGACCTCTTTATCATGGATGGAGGCTCCCTCACCTTCTTCCATTTCTTGTATACACATTCTTAGATGATAATCTTAAATCCCTTAATTTTGCAAAATGTGCAAGTGACCATTTTGTCAGAATTAAGAATATGATAAACAAAATTGTCAATAATGTTACAGATCCTTTCAAATCATGAAGAATATATATAAATAACACTTCCATGTTATCCTTGGTCTGATACATAAATCAATTATGTGTAGGTGCTTCCTTCAAACCACTTTCCCAGGTGACCATGGATCGAAACCGTGGGCCTAATCCTTCCTGGCGCTTTTCTTTGTTAGAATTACTATATCTAATATCATGTGGTTTAAAATTGATCGAGGCTGAAATCGACAGACAACAAAAGCTTCGAGAATCTGAGCTTCGGGAGTTCCAGACTGTCCACACTCTCAACTCTTTCGAAGTTCCAATCCTCCAAACTATAGGGTCTTTTGCCACGTATCCTGTCCCAATCAACAATTGATATTAACTCTATCCTTTGGGAGTTTTTGACTCAAGCAACCTGCACTCAAATCATCTGATGTACCAAGTCTCTAGACCTTGGGATCTTGCTCCATGTGTCTACTATAATCAATGGCTAAGATGGACTCCAAACTTCGAGCCTTCGAGATTCCTTGATCCCAACTTCTTATGCCTTAAATCCTTCAGATTTCCAAGTCTCCGAACTACAGGATCTACTGCCACGTGTCCTCTCCCGATCAACAGTGAGGATTTACTCTGCTCTTCGAAGATTTGGGGGTTTCACTTCCATCACACTTCATTCCTTCAGAATTCCGAACTGGTGAAATCCCAGAGTGTTCGTCGGTAACTAAGCACTAAGGGTTTCCACGTGGCAGGAAATAAGGCACAGACACATGGCCCTATCTGATGGGTGACATGTGTCATATACTAAATAGCACTAAGGGTCTTTGAAAAACATGAGACATGGTGACACGTGGAAATCATCAAGTGTTTTCATGTCACCCTAGGTGACATTAGCAGGCCACATCACCCCAGTGCCTCACGACTTTGGGAATTTAGAACTTCGAAACTTCGGGAGAATTCTCCACACTACACCACAAATCCCTCGAACACTGAATTCCATAATAGGTTGATATGCGAACACATTACCTTAAATATGAATGATCTAGATTTACTCTAGAGTTAAGGACTTCAGAGGTCTTTTTCTGATCCTCGACCATTGGTCATCGATGATCAAAGATTTTCTTTGTTCGGGGAAAAAAAGGAAAAACTTCACCAGAATATCTCGATCCTCGACCATCAATCATCAGTGATCGAAGATTTTCCTTGGTCAATCTTCAACCCTTCACCCAATTCACCGACCCTCGACCATCGACGATTTTTGTTGGCGAACTTCCACACTTAGAATTTTTGATAAAATCACAGGTGAATCTGGGTCGTTGATCTCCCGAGCAAGATGATGTTGACCGCTGATTTTCCCCAACTCCCCAAACAACTGAAATGAATACGAACCATCGATGTTCCTCATGTTTTCAAATCGTCGAAATCAATCCCAGGCGTCGATTTGGTAATTTGGCCAAAGTTTTTCCAGCATTATAATGGCCATTAAAATTCGATTTTTTTGACCTTCTATGTCGAATTCCTCTCCGCAACTTTGCAGATCAAATCCATTAAATTCTTAGACAATCCTGGAATCATTCATACTCAAATATGTTCACAAATTTGGTGGATTTCACTCAAATGTTTCCACCATTTTCCCCCAAATTCACATAGATATATAAAATGTATGATAATGAATCTTCATGATTCACACTTGTTCTAGCCCGTAACAACTTGGTGTTTGAACCAGGAGCTATGATACCAATTTGTAACATCCCCAGCCACCCAAGCCGAGAAATTCCACTACAATTCTTCTCTAAAACATACCCAACCTCCCACATGTCGGGGACGCCACACCAAGAACGCACTTCTTGGATTATTTCGAAACTCTGATAACAATTAATTAATAGTGAAGCATGATATGCGTACATGCAATGATCAATATTCATACCACAACATAGAAGACATGAAAAATATACCATGCACAACATTAACTAGAAAGCATGCATATTATAGGTACAAATCTCATGTATAATAATTTGATATGCAGCAGAAATAAATAAACAAGAAAAGGAAACCATAACATAGAGCACTTAACTTTTATAAAAGAAGACACCAATTGGTTGCAGACTAAGGAAATTCCACCCAATTGTAGACACTGTTGTTCCAAGTATCAACAACAATGTCACCCTCGACCAGAGGCTATGAATCCATAAGGAAGGTTCCAAAGTGTGACTTGTCTTCCAAAACCAGTTAGCACTTAAGCTCTCATAGGATTCTCCAACACTGATAGCAATCCAAGTACCAATGTCTCTTCTACCCAGCTTACACCACCCAAGAGAATGAACCTCCACCCTTCTCTTCCACGTAGTCCCTCAGGCATTCCCTCTCCTTCCAATGCTCTAGTGGGAATCTTAGGACTCTTAGGACTATTGGGACTCTTAGATCTAGAATCTCCATGCTGGGACTCTTAGGACTCGCAGCTGTGATCAAGTTGAACACATGCCAAGCATCTTAGACATGTAGGCCTCCAATCATGGTTGTATTACACCAACAATCTCTGCAGTCAACAACCGTGGTTGTTCTTCAACAATTCATCTTCCTTTCCAAAGTCAAGACACGGAAATGAGGAAAGATGAGTGAGTGAAGGAAATAATGGAGTGGAGAATCCATGAGAGAGGATGAACAATGATCAAAATAGGTGAATGAACGTGTGAGGCAACAAAAAAAAACACCAGAATGGGGACAATAATGAGAGTGAGCGAATGACCAAAAAGAATGAGAGAATTGGCCAACCGGGGAACCCCTTCCAAAAACTAGGGATGGGTTTTTGTAGTTCGTGGGGATCAACAACCTGATTTCCTTCCCCCAAGAGCTCACATAACTGATTTCCCCCGATTACAAAAAATGGGTAATATAAAATAAATGAGCACTTAGCCCCTCAAGCCCCCTGTATTGTGGAATCATAGCCCCCTATAACTCTATTGCTTGTCCTTCTAACAACCAACGATGTATTTATTATTAATAATGATCAAAACATTACATTTCTTAGGCACACTGGCCATTTTATAATTGTTTGGGAACTTTTTCCTCTCAACAATTTAACAATAGATTATTTATTATGGGGGCACAAAACCCAGGGTGTTACAGGAGAGACGTTGAGTAGGAAAGAGAGAAAGGAGAGCATTGTAACAAAGAGTTGACGATAATAGAAATATATATTTTCATGACTTGTATGCATCTATAATAGAGATGGAAGTGTGTAGGAATGAAAGAAAGAGATGAGAGTGCATGGAAAAAATATTTTTAAAGACTTTTGTATGAGTTTAGAGTGCATAACACAAATATTTGTTATGGGTTTTGTATCTAGATGTATCTAAAATTAATGAATAAATTATCAAGTCCTTTCTCTCTGCATTATCATGTGTGTTATGGTTTGAATGTATATACAATTTACGTTTTATGCTTAATAATATGTCATTTAGCTATGTATGAATGAATGTATTTATGCCTGAGTGGTTTCCCTATATGCATTGTCCCTTCATATCCGACACAAGACTATCAATCTCTATTATTCTCATGGAATCTCGGGTGAGACCTTATCTAGTCCTAGACTAAAGATTGAATATATCAATTCCTTAAGTTTTTTGTTGGTCAATATTGATGAAGCCTGGGTCTTAAACCCCCCCATGAGGAAAGTGGATTAAATTGAGCTAACAAATGGTTTAGTTTACAGGACTTGAAGGTTTTGTATTTCATGATGAAGGGAGAGAATGAGGTGGAATTTGTCTTGGGAGGAAATAAAAGACTAGTTATCTAATAAGGAAGACAAGTTTGCATTACAAGAAACAAAGAACATGATAACCAATGTCGAAATCCTAAAACAGAGGCATATCTACAGATATTTGCATGAAGTTTTCTTATTTGAGTTTCCTTATTTATTGTATGAATGGTTAAAGAGGTGAACATTTATCAACACTACTCTGGGAGCACTACAACAAATCCCTATGATTTTCTCCCTTTTTTTCTCCCCTATTTGCTTCCAAAGATGGTTTTAGTGTATTTTTCTTCAATTTTTTGAACAAGTCGACGCTATTTATCGAGATGGAGTTATTCATGGAATTTTTTGCGCCAAACATAAAATTTAGGTGCTATTAGCGCCGAAAATTTATCCTCATTTAGCACCGAAAAATGTGCCCCATTTAGCGCCAGAAATAATGCCCCAGTTAGAACGAGAAATTGCGCCCCGTTTAGTGCAAGATTTAGCACCCTAGCTAGTGCCAGAAATTGCACCAGAAGTAGCATTGTATTTAGCACTGGATGTGTCGATATTATCCTAAATACTTAATTAGATGAGATGTTGGGGGTTAACTGGATAAGGGCTTTGAGGATTTAGGGATTTGGGGTATAAGGATTAAGGGTTAATGGATTAGGGGTTAGGGTTTAAGGTAATAAGGGTCAAAAGCTAATGGATTTGGCGCTTATGGGTTAGGTAGTTTAATGGTTAATGGATTATGGGCTAGGGGATTAATTTTTAATTTCTTAGTGCATAGGGGTTTATGGATTAAGGGATTAGGGATTAGTGAGAAGTGTTTAAGGGTTGATGGCTTAGGGGTTAGGGGATTTAGGGATTTTGTGTTAAGGGATTATTGATTAACTAAGGTTGATGGATTAAGGGTTAATTAGGGATTAGGGATTAACTAGGATTTTAGGGTCAATGGATCAGGAGTTAGGGGAGTTAGGGATTTGTTGGAACTCTCTTGAAATTTTATGGAACCTCTTCCAACACGCCAATAACCAATGTCATCCACTGATGTCACATAGTGAGTAGTGAATGGGGCCAACGTTGAAATTTCTTCAAACTGTTACTGCATGCAATGAAATTTGACACTGTTATAATAGACATATGCCTTAACGGTATGTGAGGGTTTCAAGACTCAAGGATACCTAATGTCCCCACGTAATATTTGAGATTGTCCATGTTTGCATCAACGTTCATCATGCAGTCTCATTATCATCATTTGTCATTCACATCTACAGAATGCTTGTCAAAACTCTCTTAAAATGTCATGGATTAACGTATTCCAACACATCACCAATCTCATCCATTAATGTCGCACGGTGAGCAGTGAGTGGGGTTGAGCACTGGATGTGTCTAAATAGTTAATTAGTTGAGGTGTTGGGGGTTAAGTGGATAGGGGATTTAAGGATTATGGGATTTAGGGATTTGGGGTACATGAATTAAGGGTTAAGAGAATTATGGATTAGGGCTTAAGGAATTAAGAGTCAAGAGATAAGGGATTTGGCGCTTATGGGTTAGGTAATTTAATGGTTAATGGCTTAGGGATTATGGGATAGGGGATTAATGTTTAACTGCTTAGGGCATAGGGTTTTTTGGATTAAGGGGATTAGGGATTAGTGTTTAAGTGTTTAAGGATCCATGGCTTGGGGGTTATGGAATTTAGGGCTTTGTGGTAAGGGAATATTAGTGATTGATTAAGGTTGAGGTCTTAAGGGTTTAGGGAGTAGGGCTTAACTAGGATTTAAGGGTCAATGGCTTAGGGGTTATGGGATTTAGGGATTTTTTGGTAAGGGATTAATTATTAACTAAGGTTGAGGGATTAAGGGTTTAGGGATTAGGGATTAACTAGGATTTAAGGGTCAATGGCTTAGGGGTTAGGGTTTAGGTCAAAATTTGACATGGTTAGAAGAGACACATGCCTTGATGGTATGCGATATATGATATATGGTGCCAGGTACATATGTTGAGATGAGGATGAACTCAACATCCTTACAGTGTGATCTACATCCAAGGACATGAATAGATCATTAAGGACAATGTCAATTGTCATATAAGAAGGAAGTAAGCAAAGGAATCTGAATCAAATGCATGAAGAGGAGGCATGAACCCCATACTGATCGATTATCAAACTTGGAAAACCAAGATGTTTCTATGTCCAAACTAGTCATTATGGTGGGTGAGATCCACTATAGCCAAAATCCATGATGGCCCGCCCATGCTAGAGGAAAAATTCGAAGTGTAACCACTGTCTTTGTTACTCATCATTACAAAGGGAACAAGACAAACGTTGGAAGTAGAAAGGTCACGGGGGAAGGTGGAAGGCCAAGGGTCACATTGAACCTCATTAAATACTAAAATTGTACTAGAAGTAGTGCTGGATTTGTGCCATATGTATCCAGATTATCCTAAATAGTTAATTAGTTGAGGTGTTTAAGGGTTAAGAGAATTAGGGATTAGGGTTTAAGGGATTAAGAGTCGAGAGATAAGAGATTTGGTGCTTATGGGTTAGGTAGTTTAATGGTTAATGGATTAGGGATTATGGGCTAGGGGATTAATGTTTAAGTGGTTAGGGCATATGGGTTTATGTATTAAAGGGATTAGGTATTAGTGTTTAAGTGTTTAAGGGTCTATGGCTTGGGGGTTAGGGATTTAGGGATTTTGTGTTAAGGGATTAGTGTTTAACTAAGGTTGAGGGCTTAAGGCTTTAAGGGTCAATGGTTTAGGGGTTATGGTTTAGGTAAAAATTTGACATGGTTAGATGAGACACATGACTTGATGGTATGTGAGGGTTTCAAGAGTCAAGGATTCTTGATGTCCTCGCATAATCTTCGAAATCCTCCACGTTTGCATAATTTTACATCGTTAGACTAGTATAATGCATTGACGGTATGGGAGGGTTTAATTAAGACTCAATGAAATCATTGATATTGATTATTGATGTAATTTTGATATGAAATAGGAAAGTAAAATTGAACTTTAATTTATTAAATTTTCACCTAATTCTAAGTGATTAAAATCGTTTATTTTGTTTAATTATTTTATGTTTAGTTCTTAATAAAACATAATAAAAAACTTATGCCCAACATTAAAATGCAAACAATACAAAAATATCGAAGTTAACAAAGTTTATTATTCAAATCATTCTGAGATACTTGCATATTTAATTAATATTTTATAAACTTTTGTGTCTTCATGAACATATGTTGATGTAAAATGGATGGAAGAAGCATACAAGTAATCCTATTTTTTTCTTCCAACAATTCATACCATATCTTGAACACTTTAACGATATTGCAATAGGTGATTTTTATTGACACAAATAATGATGATCCATTTCAAAGACTAGGCCATAAGAATCATCATTTTTTAAACATGGATTACAAATAACTCTGAAATCTAGAAGTCTTGGTCATTAACATCATTTTTTGCAACAATGTCATCTAGTGTATCAAAGTGAATGTTCATATGATCTGTCAAGTAGTTAATATTATCATCATCCTCATCTTAACCTACATCATCTTCATCGTCATTGAAATTTGACTGTAGATCATCCATATTGTTACCAGATGTATTTGGATCATCATTTTGTATACCATCCATATTGCTGTCTTCCATAACATCATCTAAGTTTGGATTGTTGTCTTCTTGTGCTTGAACATAACCATATTCAACATCATCATGGATGTTAATTTCTTTGATGTTCTCTAATTTATCTCTCTCATTTTGTTCATCATCATTGTTTTTCTCAGTATCCACTAATGCATCGTCAAATCCATGTCTTAATCTTGGATCATAATGTATGACAAACAACCATTTCGGGTCTGTTGGGGAAAAGATATGAAATAATCTTCTTCAATCATTTTCAATTTTTTTTTGGCTAAAGAAAAATAAACGGGAATATCACCCTATGTTTATAGCCATCAAAATTAATATCCTAACTCACAAGTACTGATTACAAGTGCTTAGGCTGGTTTTTTATAAATACAAGCTTGCTGAAAAATTCATTATTTATGTGTTTTCCTTAACATAATAGATGTTTAAATAAATATAGAGACAGAAGTAAATACACCAAGTCGATAATCAAGACAGATGAGACATAAAGCAATCCTTTATTTCATTCCAATTCATCAAAGAGTCATTCTCTTTACAAAATTCCGTGAAGAAGTTTTGGACCAAAGTCAAACTTAGATGTCCCCGATGAAACATACAAAAGGATCTCTGACAGAAAATAAAAAACTAAACTCTAAAACCTAGATCATCTTGCCACAGATTGTTTCCCACTCGACTCTGCACAATAGCCTTTGTCAGTCATGAAAACTAATTCACAAACAAACAAGTCTACACAGACTATCAAAGATAGATCAACACCTTTGAAAAACAATTGTCTGAATGATGTAATTCAACCCCGAATCTTGTTGTCTACAATAAGAACCTGCTATCATAAAAAATAATTAGGCTTGTGATAAATTAAGGAATGAATGAAAACTGAAGTATCTCAACACAAACTCAAAGAGAAAACCTTAGTATGCTTCTCCTTCTATTCTCCACTTGTTCCTCCCTTTCCTTTTTTCTTTGAGCAAATTAGAATTGGTTGAAGTAGTTGAAATACTTCATTAGTAAAGTTAGCTAATAACTCAACCAACTTTTTAGTTAGGGGGAAAAGTAATAAGGGTTTTTAAATAAATAATAAATAGTAGGTGGGACCCCTTGTGACTCCCTTTAGCTTTTAACAATCATAACACAACTAGTTAATCAAACAAAACATCCCTCCTTGTGACTCCCATTATCACATTCATATTTGACAGTTTATCTCAATGATAATTGAAATTATTCCCAAAAATATATTACCCATATATCCAAAAAATAATGTGTTGTCCAAAAATTCATAAGTCAACTGCTCTCAACAATTAATAAATAAAAACTTAAAATCCATATTTTCTAGTCTGTGAGGAAATATTTCCCTTGTTGTTGCTATCACTTTTTAATCTCTCTGAATTTGCCTTAGGCTGTGTGGATCCTTTAGGCCTAATATCATTGATCATATGAGAGAAATCGCCCCTTAAATGCATGTGGGGGGACACAGATTTACCAGAATCATTTGAAGGTGAGGAAGGGGCAGTAGTGGATTTTCCTTTGTCAAGGGCATGGTGGGTATCGGTTTTCAAACTTTTGCTTGAAAATATCATTCCTGTATCCATAATTGATTAGCAAATAGTTTCTTTAACAACCATACATGACAACTCTTTTTTAAAAATATGAAATAAAATTTGGCTTAGCAACATATCAGACTCATGCAATCCAATCCATACAACTGTTTAGTAGTCCTTAATGAGAAGGGGGTGAATAAGGGTCCTGGGATATGCGAGAGTTGTAATGAGAGGAAAATGTTAAAATGAGGGGGAAAAGATCACAATTACTTATCACAAACATCAAACAATCAACTGTATCGTAATCTCAAAAAATTCATTACTGTAATTCATCCATGCGTGATCTTTTAAACTACCATAATACAAAGTTTCTCTTGACTGTAATTAAATTTAGGAACATGGGGTGAATAATGAATATGGGAAGGCGAGGGGATTATAATGTGCGAAAAGTGAAAAAATGGTTGGGAGAAGACTGAACATTGTTCGTAAAGTTAATTAAGTAATCCATAAAACAGTTATGTATTTAATGCAAACAATCCAACAACAACTAAACAATTACTGTGTGTTAACACTTGTTCACTGTCCAGATTTAATCTTCAACTTTTTTTATTTACACTGTGTCATCATACTCAGAATCGATAAGCTTTTCAAACATCTAGTAAAAATAATTTTGTTACTTTCACTTCTCCCATTTAATATTTAAAAACAATTCCAATGAACGCATAGTCATTTGTTTCAACCATTTTCAACATCAAAATCATCAACCCTTGTCCATAAATTATTTCCTCAAATCAAACACATACACAAGTTCTTTTAAAATGTGCTTGATTCCATCTCTCTAACCAATTTAACAATTAATATTGCAATGAAACCATACTGTTATAGAATCCATGCCCATCTCTGATGATGCAATCAATGATATGATGTATGATATCCATAAAACATACACAACAGACAACCAGGTCACAAACATCAATTCTTTAAATTGCAATGATCACGATCGAGCAATTTAAACACACAGTAACAACAACCATCATTTAAATTCATAATACGGTGTAGAAAACATACAGCTCAACGCATAACACAAGGAAACATACTCCCAATCAAACCATAAACAATTTTTGAGTTATCAATCCAATAGAAGGAGGCAATGACTATATGCCCGATTCTGTTTCTCAAATCAATCAATTAAAACCACGCTGATCCATCGAATCAACCTTAATGATAAATGGATACAGTGATTATACACCAAACATCATTCTGGACTTCAACTATGTAATCAACCTGATCAACAGAGATGAGCCCAAAATAAAACCACTGTCGATGCCACTCCACAACAGTCAACAATCTACCCGACTGGAAATAACTGGTTCAATTATCAAAATCAGGCTTGAATAATCAAGGGTTGGTTCTGAGTAACCAAGGGTTCGCTTGGTGGAACCAACAAGGGGATACTGGAGTCGACCACACCAACAATAGAGGAGAATCCTTCGAGACAAAACGGTGGACACACAGGCCACATAACCAATATATTTCAATATTATGAAGAGAGGGGGCGAAGCTTCTTATTGTCCAGTAATAACATCGAGAACACGCAGGGCATAACCTTCGTGGTTCTTCCCTAAAAGAAAATCGAATAATGTTGATAAAGATAGAGCCATGAGAAAGAAACCAACCCTAAAGAAAGCTTCTTGGCATAATATCCATCATAACCCATTGTGAAAACACCAATAACATAAACGAGACCACAACCAAGTGAAACAATATGCACCGACACAATGTAGTTAAAAAAAAAAACCCAGAAACCCCATAACAATAAATACGACTGGGTATGGTGACAAGAATTGTGTGGAGAGAGACAACAAGTTTGGACCAAATGAACCCTTCAATAAAAACCCTTAAATACAACATATAGCCTTTATGGTTTCCAACACTCAGAATAATCAATGAACTGTGACTTCAACCAACATTTTCCATTTGCAACGAAAACCACACAAACAATCAATCTAGAGAAACACTAGAATTTACACAGTTGCCAGGCTTAATAAAAACACAAATCGATACATCACCGAGCCAACATCTATTTCATAAACAAAACGAGTTCATGGATGGTGAAAAAAAACATACATGTAACCAAATAGCCTTAAAACGCGAGCTTGGTTGAGCAGTGCTTTCATTGCCTAAAAATTAGAGCTTAACCACAAAAAAATCAAATGGAAATTACCAAGCTAGGGTGACGATCAGTGGGAGAGGTATGGAGTGATGTATAGTAAATGCACGTTGCTTCCATCTTCTACTCATCCAATTACTTAGTACACACCAACGAACCCTCCATTAATCCATTCAATTAATCTATGCATTGAAACTAACATCCATCACTTGCCAAATGCGCCACCCTATGTCACATTAACCATTTCCAACCATACCATAGCGCATATCACATGTGTTTCCATATAACTCAATAAATCGTATAGCCACTAACTTTGTTAGCTAGGACTAACAACAATCCTTTAATTTCAATTCATGTAGTGTAGCATAGTCTAGTTTTTTCCTTGGATTTTTTTCCATATTTCCTTTTCTTTTGTCATGACTAACATGTGTTTTTTGCAGGTGCAACATGTAACAAATCATGGAACTAATAGTAACGTGGAAATAACATTTCACATAAGCCCTCATGAGAATTTAGAGTAACATAGTATGAATTATCCATCATCCATTGTTGTGAATAGAACCAATATTTGAACATCAAATAAAAACCAGATTTAATCCTCCAATCTACAAGGGGGTCCCACCTACTAGTATTATATTTATCGTTAGCTTATAATAATAGGCTTTAGCAATACTTTGCAGGCAAAATCCTCATTGTGATTTTTATTGTCAACAAACTGGCGACTCCACAGGGAAATTTGTTTTCAACAGATTTAGAACTCAGAACTCATGGTTTCGGAGACCAAGAACAATAGGTCAAGAATATATAACCAGGAAGATTATGCAACAGGGGGAAGTGAGCGGATTTAATGGAAAAATGACCAGGAATTTAAGAATAAATCATGAAAAATGTTAAGTATGAGGGGGTTTATCCATGTATGCATAATCATTCAACCATAATCTACTCTTGACTTCAAGGAGAAAAATTATGGACTTGCTCTTTTAATTCTCAAATGGATGAAGAAATGGAAAATAGAGGCAGGAGATAATGAATTTCTTTAAAAGACAACAGTGGAAGAAGATAAAAAATTCAAGTGCTTTCAGGGGAACATCGTAACAGCTTTGTAAGCTTGATTGTTATTGACTAAAAATATCTTGCAGTAGTGTCATTGTGGTCGAAATGATCCAACATCTTATTATTGAACAAAATCAATTAAAAGATGAAAAAGTAATAAAATCGTCACATAATTAAAATTGCAAAGTTTAAAACAACAGAGATAAAATGACAGAAATGTGAAAGTAGTTTGAAATTGTTTAAAACAGAAAGTAGAAATCAAACTACTGTAAGGCTGATCTGGATTATTTTCGGCACGAAATGAGAGCGGAGATATAATAAATAAATGCACAGAGATATCGTAGATATTAAATAATATAATAGAAATGTATCATAGATGAAACCATAAACACATATATACAGTAATACACGATTTCTATTAATGAAAGAAATGTACATAGACTATAAAAGTATAGAGTGAAAGAATCGCTAGAATGGTGGCATCTTATCTCTGAGAAGAGATGTGACGGTTACTCACATTCACAAGAAGATGATTACAATGAGGCTCTGAAGGCCTTTTTACAATAAATAGGAATGCCAAAAACCCTAGACATCCAAAAACCTAACCGTAGGAGATGAAGCACCAAAAGTCATGTGGGCCCCGTTTGGGTAAGTTAGTGCGTCAACTTCCCGGGGTCGTAACTTTTGCATACGATCTTTGTTTTAGGCGCATGATATCTCGTTGGAAAGGTATTGTTGAGGAGATTAATTTTGGGGGAAATAAAAAAGGAACTTTCATATTGCTCCCCGTTTTCCCAGAAACATCGTTTACGGCCTCAAAATGGCCCCGAAAGTTAAAAACTACTAAAAATAGTAAAATACAAAAATTGCCAGAAAACTGTTTTGAGTCAATTGGAAAAAGGTGGGTGGCCACCGATATCCACCTGGATCAATCTTCCCTCATTAGGAACCAATGATATCCATTGCGTTGAGTTCCCGGGGGAGAGGGAAAAACGTTTATTGAATCTGAATCTTGGTGAGTTGCTTGCCTTCCTGGAGACGTTGTGTTGCTCAGTTTGTGGAAGTTTGTCACAGACCTGTTGAGGCTGAGGTTGTTGAACAAGTCGAGATACATGAGAGGACATTGTACATAAGGAATCTTTGCGCTTTGCTGCAACCTTGTCAACCTGCTTCTGTTGGATAGAAGGTGCTTGGGGCAAGGTTGTAGTGGTTGCGGTGTCCTTTTGTTCCCCTTTTGAACAGATTGTGAAGAAGCTTAATTTTGCAGTATGAGATACTACCTTGTGGAACTATTTAGGTGGAACAATATTCGGAACTACCTATGGTATTCTATAGAGATGACCTCCTAGAGAAACAATGACACTACAACGTCGATACTCATAAACAACATGGCGTCTCCACATACATGGTTGGACCAAGAGAACATCACAGAAATCCAGTGGGGAAACATCACATAATACATCATCCTTGAAGGGATGGATGTCGTATGACAATCGACACTATTGGCTGACACAAAGATATCGTCCTTGGCGAAGACACCCGATGTTGTATGGATGCGGGTGTGGTGTTGTCGACAATCCCAACTGTTTGACGACCTCTACTAAGATGAGGTTCTTCTGGCTTCCGATATCAACAATAAAATGTAGTGGGGTCCCCTTCACCCACATCTATGAATGAAAAATGCGCTCCCCCTCTTTTAGATTTGTTGGTTCTTCTGGTTGAATTTTTGTAGTCGCGACAATAGCAGTGGGTTCTGCGTCGATGATTTGTCTTTTAAAAATATTTTCAGAATCAGATTCTGAATCAGGGTTCAACCCCTTGTCTTTGATCTTGATTACCAATGGAATTTTTTGAGCGACATTCATCGGTGTTGTGCTAGGGGATTTTGTGGAAATCGCACCATTGTTCGGTGTCCTTCTTTGTCTTCCTGTGACCCTTCTTTTCATGTGGCATGTACTCGTTTTCGGGAGACTGTTTGTTAGGGTCATCTTTTTCATACTTTGGTTGTTTTGGATTTACATACCCCAACTCTCTTTTGTTCTAGTGCTTAAATTTCTGCTCGATTTTAACAACATATCGATAAGCAACACCAAGTGATGAGATGTCCAGAAAATCCATTTCATTTTGGATGTATCTGTGTAGAGTGTGATGATATTCCATAACCAAATGTCGTTCAGATTCTTTGATACCCAGCTTGGTGCACAAGGTATGGAAGGTATTGGTGAACTCCAGAACTGCTTGGCCCCTCTCTTTCCCCAGTGTAGTCCATCTCATGTGTTGGTCCTCATAGTTTCCAACAGGGTAATATTGTTCCTTTACCGCATCCACAAAAAAATCCCAAGTGGGATCGGCCCCATATATTCCAAACTCCGCTGTGGAACTTTTCTCCCAGTAAGTTTCCCAAGAATGTTTGACATGGGGGATATATTTAAGGAGTGCAAAGGTGATCTTTTCCCTGTCGAAAAAATGGTGAACAGAGAAATAATCGTCTAGAAGATTTAACCATTTGTCTAGGGAATTCGCATCTATCTGACCTTCAAATATGGGAATATCAAAATTAACATGTACCTTGAAAGGAGATGTGCTTACAAAGTGGTTGTTTTATGAATATGCGCCCGTTTCTATCGGCAGGCATTGAAGGATGTGGGAAAAATTATCCATCATTTCATCCCTCTGTCGCGTGAGAGCTTCCTCAAGCAACAGATTTATAGGATCGCCTGCTCCATAATTTTTCTTTTCTTCCACCATGGAGAGTTTCGTGGGCATGCTAGAGTGATTGTATTCAAGAGATACAAGCTCAAGACATAACTTTCTATACTCGGATCTCGTCGGGGACATGCATTGGAAAAAATGATCAAGAACAACCTCCTCTGAAACCACTGATTCAGATTATTTTCGGCATGAAATGAGAGTGGAGATATAATCAATAAATGCACAAAGATATCATAGATATTCAATAATATAACAGAAATGTATCAAAGATGCAACCATAAACACATATATACATTAATACACGATTTCTATTAATGAAATAACTGTACAAAGACTGTAAAAATACATAGTGAAAGACTCGCTAGAATGGTGGAAGCTTATCTCTGAGAAGAGATGTGACGGCTACTCGCATTCGAAAGAAGATGATTACAATGAGGATCTGAAGGAATTTTTACAATAAACATGAATTCCAAAAAACCTAGACATCCAAAAACCTAACCGTGGGAAATGAAGTGTCAAAAGTCATGTGGGCCTCGTTTGGGTAAGTTAGTACGTCAACTTCCTGGGGTTGTAACTTTTGCATACGATCTCTATTTTAGGCGCATGATACCTCATTGGAAAGGTATCATCGAGGAGATTAATTTTGGAGTAAATATCAAAGAAAATTCCATACTATTCCCCATTTTCCCAAAAATGTCATTTAGGGCCTCAAAATGGCCCTGGAAGTTAAAAATTGCTAAAAATAGTAAATTACCAAAATTGTCAGAAAACGGTTTTGAGCCAGTTGGAAAAAGGTGGGTGGTCACTGAAATCCACTTGGATGAAAGGAAGAAATGAAAAACAACGATAGAATGGAAAGTAGAGCTAGAATACTAATATACAGAAAATCCAAACAACGTTAGAACTTTTCAAGTTGGTTCCACATAATGTTTCAAGTGAGAACCGTTAGTGCTGTAGGAAAACAATCGCTCCTATAAATCCTTTAGAATGTAAGAATTAGTACCTAGAACAAAAGCAATCTTGAAAGGACCCAGCCATAACACTTGAAAATCCGAGGTAATAATCATCCCTTTAACTCATACAATGAGATCGTCAAGAAACATATGAATACTAATAAATTCATCAGGAGTTATTTGCATATGTGCTTTAAAAGTGGTACTTGCATCAGGTAAGCCAAAAAGTATACGTTCATAAGTCATGGTACCCCAATTATTTATAAGAGTGGTTTTGTGAGCATCTGCCATTTTTCCCTTGATTTGATTATAACCAAAAAAAATGTCAAGTAAGGGCCTCATCTGTGACCTTACAACTTGCTGCAGAATCATTTCCATATTAGGGGGAGGGAAGATATTTTTCATAATAGCCTGATTGAATATGCAAAAATTAATGCAGAAGTTAATATGATCAGTGACCTTAGGAACAAGTACCAATTTGGAAACCCATTCAGGGTACTTGACCGGAAAGGTGACTCCATCCTTCAAGAAATTTTCCAACTCCCTTTGAATAGTTTCTTTCAATGCAAGGTTAATAGGTATTTGTTTTTTCCTAACTGGTTTCATGCCTTCCTTGATGGTGGTGGAATGTTGTATAAGACCAGGATCAAAACCATGAATATCCTCATAAGACCAAGAAAAAACATCTTGAAATCCACCAAGTAGCTTGGAAAACTTCATTTTTTCTTCATTAGAACATTGGGCACCTATTTTAACATTCTTTGGAGACTCAGGTGTCCCAATGTTCAAGGAT
Organism: Picea glauca; assembly: GCA_000966675.3. Taxonomy (NCBI): domain Eukaryota; kingdom Viridiplantae; phylum Streptophyta; class Pinopsida; order Pinales; family Pinaceae; genus Picea; species Picea glauca. The sequence continues at coordinate 707,148 of JZKD02S0010019.1, forward strand.
ATTGTTTCACCCACCTTCCTTTTTGACTCCTCTTCTTTCTGTTTCTATTTATTTCCTACGTCACTCGATGAAAACAAAATTTCTAGGGGAGTCAAGCCTCGAGGAATCTTGTCATCTTCTATGGGTATAATTTCCTTGAGATTAAAAGGTTCATGTTGAATGAAAGAAAAATTTCTCTCATCATTGGGGAAGACCTGCCAAGATTATATATTTTCAGGGATAAGTGGACGATATAGAGATTGAAAATTACAATCAGGTCTATGTGGCAGAAGTTGTCGAGTAGGAGAGGCTGCAAAAACAACTAACCAATCAACCATTGAGTTCAATTCCCTCTTAACATGAGTGATGTTGAAAGATAATAGGTTCAAGATAAGTTCCCAAATAGTTTGGATGTATCGTTTCATCAACTTGTTGTTAGGGGTGTAAATCTTAGGTACAAGGTTCACAACAAGTTTAGAGTCCCTAAAAACTGAAAGGTGAAGACAACCAAGATTATAGGCGTTTTCTATGCCTAATAATAAAGCTTCGAAATCAGTGACATTGTTCATGCAAGAAAACTCCAACCTATAAGAAATTTTTTGGATTTTTCCTACAGGAGAAATCAAGACAATGCCAACTCCATTTCCTTCATTTGAGCATGAAACATCAAAGTGCATGTGCCACATACCATCATCTAAATAAATTTTTTCCAAGGGAATGTTATCCTCCTTAGCAAATATGGAATACACTCATAGGTCTTCTTCGATATAGTTTACATTAGGCTGTGGGCCACTCTCTATGTAAGGTGAAATCCTTCCCTCTCTAAGGACTATAATGTTTTTACCATTCCGAGGAATGGATAAATGTGTTCCGTCGAGTGAGAGGTATCCACCTGTTAAAGCTTGCCAATCTCTTCCCAATATGATTGGGAAATTTCTTACTGGTATATCAATTACCTGGATACTAAGGGTTGTCCTTATTTCAGGGTGTGCGCACAAAACTAAGGTCACATATTTAATCTCACATATGGTCGTTTGTTGTAGAATATTATAAGAGAGCATGCTTCCATCATTTTCATTTGTACAAGACAAACCTAGCTCTTCCATAATAACCTTCGACATCACACTTGGGCCCGAACCACCATCAATGAGGAAAAAATGGGCAATCTTATCCATAATTTTTACAGAAATATAGAAAGGGGGATTTTTTACAGGGTATCTAAAGTTATGTACACCTACTTTATTTACAAACGAATCCTCTTTGTTTACCTCTTCAGAGAGATTGTCTACAACGAAATCTTTTCCTTCCATGAATTGTTTCAGATGCCTCTTGTTAGCGTCAGAAGTCACTCCTAGATTGCTTGAAGGAGCAGAGCCCAACGCCCATCAGTTTTATGTCACAATAGTTTTAATGGGTGATCAAATGGGTAGAGACTCAGGAAGATATCACTCTGACTCAGGGACTAGGTCTAGTATGTAAGGAACAAAGGATGTCTTGATCTAACTTCAATCAGTGAATTGATTAAAAGATGAGCAGGTGGAAGACTTGGTGAGAGGAGTGAGCAAACTACCTCAGGCAACACGCCTTTCAGCAGTTTGCAAAAGAAAAACTCTAAATGCAAGATCCTCTTTGTTCAGGGCTTCAAGGAACTGAAGGGGGGACCTGACTGGATCATACAATTCCAAGTTGTTCAGCGCTAGAAAATGACAGGGACCAATTGGAAACAATGCAACTGTTACAGTGATCCAACCTACATCATCCTATAACAGTTACAACTCGACTGGATCCTCCAATTCCGAGCTGCTCTAACACAGTGTAAACAAAGATGTGAAAGAAACTGACATTCATAAGGCAAGAAGTCTCAAGAGTCCATGCATAACCAGAATAACCAGTGCTTCATTAAATTTTTACAACCGGGAGCCTTGCTCAACCCTCGATCCCTTACAAAAATGAAAAAAACGCCCAAATATACTCCATACAAAACCCTAGTAGCGAAAACAAGATATTGCAATAAAAGCATTACATCTGCATGCTTTCTGACAGTCTGCACATGTAGACTCTGGACGATTGCAATCGGACTCCTGAATGTCCTCTGGATGGATTGACGTGCTTCAATCCTTTGCCGGACTTTCCATTTATGGCGGAGATGATGTCTAACCACCTCCAACAACTGCAATAACCACCCTCTTGGGATCAAGAATGGTTCTGGTCAACTCCGCCTTTTGGGGATGTGGAGGTCTTCTTGAGGGGCCACCTGGACCAGCCAAACGGTTCACACGATGAGAGGTGGAAGATGTGGCATGCTTGATGAGGAGGTTGTAGGTGCCAGTATAGTGAAGGTGAGGTGGGGGGGAAAGTGGTGCTTGCATGTAAGTGATATGGGTACAGGAGACAGCGAATGGAGGAAGGTGCTGAGGTGGAGGTGACTGGGTGAAAGGGACACATGGCAGGCGGCGAGAGGGAGATGAGCCGAAAGGGGGGCTATGTGGCTGGACATGGCAGGATACGTGGGTCCTAAGATGGGAAAG